>JAJEKB010021488.1:597430-616509 GCA_022393335.1 Macrotrachela quadricornifera | reverse complement strand
AAAAAAAAGCGAGGACGAAAAGGGAGCCCCCCAAGATGTACCACGGAGTGGAAGAACAAGATCAGTCAACACAGATGAAAATATACAACGTGTTTCTCACAGCTTCCATCTTAATCCACAAACATCACAAAGAGGAGCAGCACGTGATCTTGATATCTCACGCTCAACATTACAACGTATAATGAAAGATCTCAATTTAAAACCGTATAAACCAAAATTATTACAGGCATTGAATGAAGATGATCGTGATCGAAGAATGGAATTTTGCGAATGGGTTCTAGATACAATTGAAGAAGATCCAGCTTTATTAGATCGAATTTTGTGGACAGATGAAGCCATATTCCAAACAAACGGTCGTGTCAATAGACACAATTGCGTTTATTGGAGTGATACTAATCCACATTTTGTGATCGAGCAGGAGCTCAATGCTCCACGAGTAATTGTGTGGGGGGGATTATGGTCTAATGTGGTCGTTGGACCATTTTTTTTGAAGACAATGTTACATCGAACAACTATCTTCACATGTTAAAGAACAATATCATACCAGAACTTGAAGAACATCCAAATTTTCAAACAATGATATGGCAGCAAGACGGTGTACCTCCCCATTATGGTCAAATTGTACGAGATTATTTAGATAATACATTTTTACAATGGATTGGTCGTCGAGGTACTGTTGAATGGCCACCACGGTCACCAGACCTTACTCCATGTGATTTTTCACTATGGGGAATAATAAAAGATCGTGTCTATGCTCAAAAACCTCGCGATCTCAATCATCTAAAAGTATTAATTAAAGAAGAATTTACATCGCTCAATGATAATATCGAATTATGCCAAAGAATATGTCGCTCCGTAGCTAATCGTTGTCAGATGTGTATCGGTACAGAAGGCAAACAATTCGAACATTTACTCTAAAATATTGTGCATTCTTTTTTGAAACGTTTTCATTTTTTTCTATTACATTGGTTCTTTTTGATTTTTTTTTTGATATATGAAAAAGCAAAATTTTTTTCTTGAAGTCAATAGAGTTACTTAATAGAGGATATGTCAAGGCATGTCCCTATGAACATAAAGCTTATATATGCCTCTATCACTGGTAAAAAAATCAGTTCCTTTGCTCGAGCCGTAGTGGAGATATTCCATTTTTTATGGTTCGGTTGCGTTACTTATGGGTCACCCTGTATATGAAAGATTTTTCTTTGTCTGAATAAAATATGTTTGCAAAAATCAACTATGTTTTCATTAATAAAATATTCTAGGTTTCTTCTTTTTTTTTCCATTCATTTTTAACATGCAAATGTATACCAAGATCCATATTATGCTTTATTAGATTTTCAAACTGTTGTAAATAGCAAAATATTGTTTACATTATTCTTCAAGAAAAAGATAAAACCATCTTTGCAAAATTCTACTTCTATTTAAATGGAATCCGAATACTTTTAATTCAAATACAACAAAAGAAAAAAAAATTATTTTGAGTCTTCTTTTTAATTTAAATTCTGTCAGTACATTTTTTTTTTCAGTCACAATAAGTATTGTAATATGAAACGACAAAGTATACCTAGTAATATATCCGTTCGTTATGTTCGTCGTTGTTCTCTTGATCATAAAGTAAGTTTTTCATTTTTATAACTTATTAACAAACTTTTATTAAGTATCAAAAATCATCAATAAAAAAAGTACCATCAAATAAAGCTATTCGTATTGATATTCGAACATTAAGAAATATTTCTTCAATAAATAGAAATAATAATTTCTCTAAACAATTTTCAACTATTATAAATAATCATCAAAATGAACAAATACAAAGAAAATCTAGAAAGAGATCTAAACATTCTCATTCTAATACACAAATTGATCAATCCTGTCATTCATTTTCACAAATAACAAAACGATCAATATCATCAGTACAACAAAATCCTTCTTTAGAGATTTCATTGAATCAAATTTGTAATCCCGATATAAGTTCACAATCTTCTAGAATATCTCCTTATCAGGTTATTGATAATTTAGTTTTTCTTATTTTTGGTACAAAATTTTTTTTTTGTTTTAGAATATTAATATTATTGATCAAAGAAAAGTAATTATTTATTCTTTTTGTTTTTGTTTTTTTAAAATAGAATCTTATAATTAAAGAAAAATGAAAAGGGTCTAACATATGATTTTCATCGAACATTCAAAAAGAAAAGAAAAAAAACAAAGTTTGATTTTGAATTATTTCAATTCATTTAATTAATCATTTTCTTCTATATTAGATGTTCAAAATTTTGTATCATTGCAAGCATTATTGGAATTTTACTTACTCTAATAATCATAGCTATAATTCTTCTTATTCTTTTAATCAAACCAAGTTCAAACAAAATAACTCCAAGTAATAGTCATTAGTTACCGAATTGTTTTACATATATTTTATAGATTATACACCTGTACTTCGATGGAATACGACGGGTATTACTGTTGCCGGTATTGTTAATAGTCCAGGTAATGGAACTAATCAACTAAATGATCCTGCTGATGTAGTCTTGGATTATGAAAATAATCTCTATATTGCTGACCGAAAAAATAATCGTATCCAAAAATATTTGTTTGGTAGTCGAAACGGAACAACAGTGGCTGGAAATGGAATATTCTCCAACTCTTCGTATCAATTACTTAATCCTTCACGTGTGATACTTGATTCAAATCGAAATCTCTATATATCAGATACATCCAATCATCGAATTCAATTTTGGCCTAATGGTGCTATTAGTGCAACAACAGTAGCTGGCATAACAGGTAAGATAACAATAATAACAGATATATTTTTGTTAATTGTCTTCAATATGTTTTACTATAAAAAATTAAGTAAAGATTTTATAAAAAACAAATTATATTTATTCATTTGTGATGTAGAAATTTTCTTGAAATTATTTCTGTAGGTAGTTGGGGAAACGCCAGCAATCGATTATATAATCCTATGGGCATTGCACTTAATCCAACAACAGGTTCACTTTATATATCAGATCAATTTAATCATCGAATAATATCATATGCTTTCGGTGCTAATAATGGTACATTGGTTTTCGGTGGCAATGGACCAGGAATAAATAATACACAGTTATATTATCCTTATGGTTTACATTTTGATTTATTTTCAAACAGTCTGATCATTACCAATTATTATGTCAATAATATTGTTCAATACGTCTTTGGCGCGAAGACTTGGGCACTTATTGCTGGTAATATCAGTGGATTTGCGGGTACTACTTCAACATATTTAAATAATCCTTACGAAGCGATATTTGATCCAATGGGTAATGTCTATGTAGCTGATAGGAACAATCATCGTATTCAATTCTTCAATGCTGATCAGTTAGATGGTACAACCATTGCAGGCATTACAGGTGTCAATGGTAGTAATAGTACTACACTCGCGCTACCAAGATCTTTGCGGCTTGATAGTCAACTTAATTTGTATGTGGCAGATACAAATAATCATCGCATACAAAAGTTTTTACGTTATTAATTAATAAACTTCACTCTCTTTCTGATTTTTTTCTGTACGTCCTATGTTTGTCTAACGTATTTTTTTTCAAGTAGGTATATTGATGACTAATTAATTTGTTTAATAAACTTACATAACTAATTTGAGTACACAGTAGATGAATGATTATTATGAAATAATTCCATAAATGATAATTTTTCGGCATTATTTGCAGCTAAACGGAATGAAATAGAATGATCAGTTTCAAAACTGATTTATATTTGGATGTATCCATTGATCCTACCAGTCGATCCGGTCACCACATCCACGTCAACTGAAACTTCAGGATTTATAGAGCTTTTCATGCTGATAATTTTGATAATAAATTTGTTAAGGTTCGACCGTATTTTCGCATAGATACAGATTTCTCGTGAAAAACTGCGTCAGAATCCTTATGAATTGAAAAATTTTCTATGATTTTTTTTCTAATATACATGTTTACCAGGACAACATGTCATCGAGAAAGAGTATTGAAAAAAGTCAATATTAAAACTCTAGTTCTGAAGAATGATGCTATTACTAGTTCGATAGAGTAGACCAAGGTAGAAAAAGCGCTGCTTGGTGGATCCTCGAATCCAGGATTCGCTTTTTCTCTCTTGATTTATTGTTTATCAGTTAGTCACTAGAGTTTTGTTCTCTTCAAAAATAAAAATATCTTGAAAATAAAACTGAATGGAAAGAATGGATACAATACAATCACCTTTATTAATAGATCAAACTTGTTTTTCTAACAATATGAAAAAGATTATTTTTTTAATAGTACAATTTAACATTTTTATGTTGAAATATTGATATCTAAAAACAGTGTTGTGTTTTTCTTTCTTGGAATTATCGATATAAATATATATATGATTGTGTTAATAGAAGTCTGTCATCTCCATGAGTAACTTGATACATAATAACTAAAGTAATTGCTTTATTCACTTCTTAGAATGAGTTAATCATCTCACAATATTTATTTTCAGTTAATCAAAGATCATTTCTATTGTCATCAATTTAATATTATTATGCAAATCTCACTGATTATTGCTTATTATCAATAATTACTAGATAAAATATGACTTTGTAGAATAACACAAGTTGCATTTTTTGAAACTGATATTGACGATTTAGCTTTTATATTACAATTCGACATAGGTGATTGAGATTTTTAAAATATCTTCTGGTATAATGAATAATTGTTTATTTACTAGTTGAACAGCTTAACAATTACAGAAGAAAAACTCCAAAAAGATTGAATTATTTTGTTTTGCGATATAAACTTTTACGCCAATTATAAAAATAATAAATTTCATTCGAAAATTGATCTAATCAATATGAAAAGAAGAGATAGGAAGAAACATTGGTTTCAACTGGAATCTATACTGAATAAAAGTATAGTTACAAATAACTGAATATTACTCTGAGATCTATGATATTTTTTTATTTTTATGATTAATCATGTAGAATGCATTACTCTTAAATGGTACGCTGATATTTACTATAGATTTTCTCCAATGCAGTATAATGCATCATTATTTATCGACAAGAGAACATTGATTATTAGTTATCTTTCTAGATGTCACAGTTGTATGCTCTTGTCGTTACTGCGCCATCTTAGGGTTGAGATGCATCTTCATAGACAGAGACATCAGAAAAATATGGTGAAAAATTCATTTCGTTTTGGAGTCGCGTGTTGCTGGCGCTATTTGATTGCTCTCATCATGTGAAGTAGAAATAATCTGAAAAAGAATTAATGCAATACATAATCTTACGACATCTATGATTATCGATTCCTGTTTTGTCAGCGTCAATACGAAGATTTATAGCCTTAAATATATAATATATTTCTACTATTTTTCGTCATTTCTTTGTGTTTTTATAGATAAATATTGCCTTTTAAGAATGCCAACGAAGAAAACAAAACATCTAAATATTAATTCATCAGTTGATAATTTTAAAAAATCTTAATAATACAGATATATCAAATGATATCGAAATTAAAATTTTACCTTTTCTAAAGGAGCTGATGAATCGAGAATAAGATACTTCTTCTGATTCAGTTTCTTGAAATAATAAATTGTATATCGGTCAAAATAGCATCCAGCACAAATGTTCAATTGGAAGTCAACATCAAGTTAACAAAACACTTAAGTTACTGATTAATGTATCACTGAATGATATTTTAAATAATATATTAACTACAACATCATCGTCAGCAATCAATCGAATGATAAAGAATGTTCAACATCAGTACAATCAAAATCATTGTCATTAGGTAATAATGAAAGTTCATAGTCTACACCAAGTTTAAAATCAAATGGTTGAAAGGAACCTACGCTAGGATCACAATACTTAGAAGTACGTGATAGTAAAATTTATTATAGAATGCAGATAGTTGTTCAAAAAAGTTGAAATGAACGTATAATTCTTCTTTTTGTGAATATTCTCATGAAGATCGATATACTCAAGTTCGCTACAGAAGAATTTGAGGTTCGATCTGTGATTCTGAACAGTGGTTTTGTAAATCTGAACTAGGATATTTCTATTTTTTAAAGAATAATGTAATTTTCAAGAGCGGGCTTAACAATTGCAGCAGAGTGAGAGGGATGGAACACATCCTGATTTTGTGGATAGTGATTCTTAGAATAAGAGAATTCGGAAAAGTGGTATATGAAGCACGTTTATTCTCATGATAATATAAATGAAAACATTACGTTCGCTTGCTTATAGATAAATTCAAGATGCGGAAAAGTAGATCTTTCAATCGTGCTTTAAAGGGCTAGGTGTGCCTTTGTGTTCCATTCGATGGAAACAAATATCTATTAACACCTAATTTGTTCTTCTCTTATTTCACCTATCTAAGATGACATTTGCCTGTCTTATTTATTTGTTTTTAGTAGATAAAAATAAAAAGGAAGTTTTGTACACGTCGAGTTTGTCACATGATGAGCTAATGAAGAAAAATATTAACTTAAAAAAGGGAATAGAGATATATAAAGCTCATTAGACACCTAAGTAAGTTATTTAATGCAAAAGTATATCAAAAAACAATTTTGTCAAATTAATCATATGGATCAGCGGCAAACTGAAACGCCGAAAAAGTTTCATAAAGGTGAAAACAATCAAAAAGAAAAGGAGGAATTAGAAAGATTCGCAAAATTTAAAATCTGAGTGAAACTGAAAAAGGCAATTAAAAGCATTCGATATATTACAAAAACTTGTCGTGCCATAACGAAACATTTATATCCTGATATTGATACATAAGCGAATATGCATCTTTCATCATTACTCCGTGAACAATTTCGCACTATACGCGGTAAGTGTTTGATGAAATACTTTAGAAAAATTAATTGTTATCAATTTAGAATATGCTAAATTGGTTCATCCAGATCAATGCAGAACTTCAACATGTACATTACAAAGTACTATTGGAAATGTTTTCTTCACTGCTAAAAGGAAAAAGAAAAAAATGATCTAGCAACACAGTAGAGTTTTTAGGGAAAACTTCTTTTTTATATTGATTACTTTTTGAATATGTAGGATATATAGATTCAAGTTTGAATAGATTCTAGAGTAGTTCCCTGATATCTATAGAGCAACGCAGACAAATCGATATCGAACCCAAATGATGACTAAAAAAATTCATATATGATGCATAAGCTTAACATTTTTCTATTCTTATTTCGTGACGGTATAGCAGTTACTCTAATGCTCACACATCATACGCTTGATATTTAGAAAGCTATCGTTTCTCGTAAAGTAAATGGACCATCATGATAGGATCACCTATACGAAATTCTACACCATATTTACAGATAAAACCATCATCATCAGTCATACCGAATAATAATAATAACAATGTAACATCAAATAAATTATATAATTTTTCGATTATTCCTATCGAATGTCGATATTATTTTAAACAGGTAAGACAAAGATGCACACTTGAAGCAATAAGTACCCATCAAATTTTTCTACAAAATAAATGGTATAGGAGCAAATCAGCGAATGATTTTTTAGCGAAAAGTAAGTTAATTCAGCAAAGCAGTATATGATTGAAAGAGCACAGTAAACGAAATACAGAATTTCCTATTCTATTTTTCATAACATAGGAAATAACATCTAACGCAAAAGCTGTACTAATAAGCCTATGTCTTGTTTCCCGCTACCGTAATTGAGTACAACTTGTGGCTTCTGATGCGTTCACTTAATTTATTAATTCAGTTCTGTGTAAAAAAGAACGCATCTATAATGATCCATACAGGATGGAAAGACCTACGCGGAGATTTTTCAGAAGTTAAATACGAAACATATATGAATAGACTCAGTTTTCGATGGAGATTCTAAATATGTAAAAAAAGCAATAGGCTGCCATGCAAGTTTTTGGAAATCCAGCTTGTTTTTCCAAAGATCCTTTACAAAGCCAACTTCGAAATTACGGCTCAGAAAAGCTTTTCCTAGTGAAAAGATGTCTCTTCACCTTGGCTACCGAACGCCGAAAATCTTGAAGGTCTCTATCTTGTTTCTAACAAAAGTTATTCAAAAAATAGTCACACGGACGGACTTGCTGGACAGACTATACCTATCTAACTAACTACCTATCCACATAACTTATCATCTATTTACGTAACTTACTAAATAATGAAATTTTCTTCCTATTTTAATAATCTTCCATAATATTTCCAATACAAAGCTAGTAATTAATGACTCACTTTTTCATTTTCTAAATTCATCATTTACACCACATCGAAGAGACAGATCGAAAGTTTTCGAAGACTGCACATATCATGTTCACAACCATTCGTCTCGTTGGTGATATCGTAATGGAGTCTGGAACAAAAAGAAAACAATTTCCATATTAGAAAAGTTTGGTACTTGATGGTTCTGAAAGGTAACATTGCCATTATTGATCTATAATTAGATAAACGGACATCGGTCGTCTTGTTCAATAGTGGTTAGTCGTTTGAGTTTGACACTAGTCTGGTAATCTAAATTTAAAGAAGATAGCAGAAAGCTTCATTCAGTACATCGTGATATTCACTGAATGGAAACTTCAAATGTTGTTTCGCATCCAATATACAACACCACATTGTTGAATTGGATATTGGCTATTTAAAAAATCCTCGTACATACCGATACTGGAAAAACATAAAGGAAAAGAGTGATGTTGAAGAGCCACAGAATTTCGAGAGGACAAATCAATTTTTTACTGCAATTTTAAGAATGACCTCCATTGAACGATTGACAAGTAAAGAGCATGATCGAACTGATCCAAAGATCAAAACATCCGCTTGCGCTGCAAATAATCTAATAAAGAAAATAAGTAGAGCTTTGCTAAAGAAATAAATCTGAAGCTGCTTACGCCGGGCCTATTCAAAGCAATGTACAATTAATGATGGATTGATTTCTACGCTTGATTCTCACATTGTTCTGGATGACACTGATTCTTTGTGTGAGAAGAAACTCTTTCATTTGTCACTGTACAATATGACGTTGCAGTCGTAGAATAACAAACCCTTCTCCGGAAAATGTAGAACAAAAATTCCTTCCGATGGAATCGAATAGTGATAAACCCATCTGAGTCTATTCTCTAACAATATACCATCGTTGAAAGATTAGTAAACCCAAATGAAGGACATGATAGATCATCTATGGTCAGAAGTAGAATACTAAACGAATATCACATTGAAGTAGAATAAAACATCGTAACTCGTAGAATAGAAAACCTTCATTCCAAAAATGACGAAGGATGAGTATTGTGAGAGTTGATCTTATTCCCTTTTTTTCTCGTCTACTCCTTACTGTCCTATATGGCTTATATAAGTTAATTTTACAAAATGATATTTTGCTGGATTTGTTATCAAACAAGATTAATAAGGTTCTTTGGAAAGTCCACCTAAATTACTTGAGACTTATTTTTAAACTATGCTTTGAAACAACGTTCTAAGTCAACATCTAGTCGCTCGGCGGCCACTCGCGATTAGTCGGTCCCATATTTAACACCGTTATATCCTTCAGTATTAGTTTAGGTTTGAATTCAATGGATGCATCCCGTTTGAATTCCTCTCAAAAAGTTATTGAACATTTGTTAATACTCTCACTACGGAACTAAAAATTGAAATCTATTCAAAAACTGCTACCAATAGAGTACATTACATTGTCATCTAGGAAAAATCTTTGTTTATTTTGAATGTTATTTTAAGGTTGAGGTCTATGGAGACTCAAAAACACGATATCAAGCATCCACTTCATTTTTTTACATACTTCTGTATAAATCTTACTCAAAACTCTGACGGGTAAACTACGTTTCGTACCACCTATTACGAACATCTGACAGCATGACCGGGTGTTCAGAACCAAAAATTTTTTTTGACGATTTTTCATAGGAGTTCGTAAAAGTAACGTTTTTTAGAGATTTATACCGGGAGTTCGGAAATAAATTTTATTTTTGAAGAGTATTACGGATGTTCGGAAATACTGTTTTACAGAAGATCGTAATAGAAAAAGTAAAATACGTCTGTCGGACCGATTCAAAGTTTAGAATAGAATGTGTTTGGCTGTGTCTGATATAGTCCTGGAGATCGTAACGACCAACATTGGATGACGCCTATAGTATAAGTTAAGAATGACAGGAAGTTCGTGAATAAATATACCAGGAGATCGTTACGAACATAATCACTTTTTTTTCGATTTTTCTTATCGACTATGATAGGATTCATTCAGCTGATACGTCCACAACTATTTGAGGACGTATTTTTCTTTTCTGTTCTCTACTTCATGTAGTTATATTATACTACTAGATGGCAGTAGTCTCTATAAAAATAAAGTATTGCCTAATTTATTTAAGAAAAATCTTTATGTTCAAATATGATTGGACGCCAAAAATAATTCAGAATCTTTCTAGAAAAATCGAAATTATTTACTTTAAATAGTATTCTATCTTAAATGAGAAGGTTGTTTTACTATTAATTCTTAACCTAGAAATAAATTCAAATATATAGAATCATTTGGATTGTTAGAATTTACACTTATTTTAATTTCAGATATTCTCAATGGTTGTGACTCGTCGTCAGGCGTCTGCTGTCATATTAGCAGCATCTATTAAATCGACAACGAAAGGAAATCATCAATCAATATCTACAGCACGTAGTTGTTCACGCATCAGGATGAATAAACGACTTTCTTCGTCTTCTTCTCTTGGTTCTACTAATGGATCGTGTTCACTAATATCGAAAAAAAACTTACGGAATAATAATGATGGTATTAAACCAGTTATGTGAGCATTTTAATCTTTAATCTATTTTTTTTCTCACAACTAATAATAGAAACGATTTTGTTGGTTCATTTTTCTTACAGTAATAGTAGAACAACTACACATGCTAATAGTTCATTATCTGATTCATCATCTACGAATTCTTCTCGTTCTTCATCAGCTGACCCATCATCTACAGATTCTTCTCATTCTTCGTCATCTGATTTCTCATCAACAAATTCTTCTCGTTCTTCATCAGCTGATTCTTATTCTTGTTCAAGTCCTACAAAAACGTCATTACCAAAATCTCATCCATTCAAATCAACTATAGTATCAACATTAAGCGAAGATATGAATGAGATAGAAAATGACGCTACTGTTAATTCTTTTTCATTGACTGACACCCCTTCCTCTCAAAAATTGAATTATCTTCCTAAAGATGAACTTATTTCAGTATATAAAAGTGCCAGAAACGGTGATTTCCTATGCCTTAACGGGTACACTTATCAAATTAATCGCTCATTGATGAATAAGATCAAATGGAAGTGTAAAGAAAGTAGAAATCAGACAAAATGTGGAGCAAAAATCTATACAACTAAAAACTTGGGAACTGATCAAATGCCATCTTATAAATATCTCGAGTCAAATAGTATTCAACATTCACATGAAAAAGATCATGATCAACAAAAAATTGCAACTTTTATTTCACAAGTTAAAGATATTGGGAAAAATAATCGCACTGTACCACCATCTAAGATAATTAATGAATTAGCGACTTGTATGAAGTTAACTGATGCACAATTAGGAATGATTCCTTGCTATAATACCTTATGTAAATTAATAAGCCATCTCTTCCTGTCTTTAAATTAATTTTTTTTTCGAATTAGATCAGAAAGTCTTTCGTGTCAGAAGTAAAACCATTCCACCAATTCCAAAATCCATAAAATTTGATATTCCGGACGTATTTTCAAGAACTTCATCGAATGCAAATTTTATATTTCTTGATCATCTTTATGCAAAAAAATCGAAGAGAATTCTGGCATTTGCAAGTCCAATGCAATTAAAACACTTATTCGATTCAAAGCTGATTTGTATTGATGGAACATTTTCAATTTGTCCAAGACTGTATAAACAATTGGTAATTATTCAAACCATCGATCACAAGAAGTATGATGATAAAAGAATATTAGTTTATTTGCTTGTTTCTCTCCTTCAAATTTTCATTCATCCTTTTAATTAAATCATATAATTGTCTTTTAATTCCTTATTTCTGTTTACTTCCAGCAACACCTGTGGTTTATGCTCTTTTAAATGACAAAAAAACTCGTACTTATAGATTATTATTTCAAGCATTAAAACAAAAAGCAAAAGATATGAAAATGAAATTCGAACCAGACAGAATTATAAGTGATTTCGAAGGTGGAATGATATCAACGGTCAAAAAGCAAGTAAATGTTTTTATCCATTTAATATATTTTTCTTCATCTTTTTCCATTTCAACTTCCATATACAACTCATCAAGGTTGTTTGTTTCATTTATATCAAGGTTTAACGAAGAAAATGAAAAAAATTGGTTTATGGACATATTATAAGAATAATAATCATTTACATTTATTCGTCAAGAAAGTAATGGCAATTTTTTTACTTAAACCTACATTAATGGATAGTGCTTATCAATTATTACTTAATCAATACTTGAAGGAGAAGCGATTAAAACGATTTATCGTTCAATTAACAAAGTTTATGTTCTATTTCCAAAAACAATGGATGAAATCAAAGATTCGAAATATGGTTAGTTTTTTTGACGTGGATTTTAAAACGAACAATTGGTCTGAAAGTGAGGACAAAAAATGATGATAGTCTTTAAGTATAGTTTTTGTTAACAATTACTTCAGGCTATAATTCTGCACTGAAACGACGAGCACAACAAAGTCATTTGTCCATCTGGACGATAATAGAACTTCTGATTACCGAAGAGACCTCGGTACGAATGAAACATTTTCAATTCTTGAATGGAAAGAAAAAAAAGATTAATAAATTTATTCGTGATGAAGTTATTAATATTAACGAAAAGATTATTGAATTCAATCAGAAATTAGAAAATAATGAAATTCAATTCGATGAATGTCTCTTATCACTTTCATCATTGGTCGGTGTAAAATATGACAAATGGCGTAAACAGAGAAAGAAGAACAGAAAAAGAAAAAAAGATGACGATGATCATTAATTTACAAATTTCTATTCAATTTGTATTCCTCTCTAATTGTTTTTTTATCTATTTATGTCTTTCTTCAATTGGCTTTTTCTCTACTTGCTATTTCTCTATTGGTGTCTTTCTTCATTCTTTAATTTCAGATCATACACCATTCCTTTAGCTGAATTGTTTTTGTATAATATATATTCGAATTAAACTTATCACCAATGGCATCTGTAAAGACGTATTGGGAAATTGGTTTTAAAAGTGAGGGAGAGTACAAAAGTTATGATAAGTGTTCATATGTTTAAAAAGGTGTATCATGATCAAAGATAACGTTTAATTCTTTTATTTTCAGATGCACTTGTTCAAGCAGCATTGAACGATGATTTTTATCAAAAAAATTATCCTGGTATAGCATCTGAAATATTATTGGAAAACTTAGTTACATTTGTACAAGGTGTTAATAACAGACCAACAAGAGATGGTATTGATCATGGTACATTATATAAAAAGCCTAATGGACGACAAATTGATCCATCACGTCGTTATTATCTTGTAAAAGAACCGGAATTAGATGAATACAGTTTATATGTGAAAATTACAAAAGGAAGAAATTTAGGCAAGTATTCTGTTCATTTTTCTTTTTTTTATTATTTACTTCAAATTCAATATTAATCGAGAGATTTACAAACATTTTGAAGTCTTTTGTCTTCTTTCTGTTTTAGGTTATTATCGTATTTATACAAACATAGATGAAGTTGAATTATTGATTGAATATGGGTTAACTTATGTGAAACTTCAAGGAAATTTGCCTATTGTTGCAGATTATTTTAATTTTGCGCTAAGTTCAAAATATTTTGTAGCTCGTGAACGATGCGAATTCATATCACGTTTATTAAATAGCAATATTATAGCAACAAAAGGAACATCAAAACATGATTATAATATTAAAAAATTAGGGAAACGAAAGGGTCTAAAAGAAGTTGTATCATCAACAGATACATCATCTTCATCATCAGTTGTTAAGGAAAAAAACATTCGTTCACAATCATCTTCATCTGAACGTTCGCAATCATCTTCTTCAGAACGTTCAGAATCTTTATTGACAAAGAAGCAGAAAAAAAGTAAATTGATTAAAAAACAACAGCTACAACAAATAGCTAAAGCAAGAACTAAAAAAGCTGCTGCTACATCGAAATCACTTACAATTCCTAGTCAAGTTGCTAGAGATACAGCAGTCACAAAAAAATCAACTCCAGAAAAACCAAAAATGTCAAATAGTAGTCGTTCACCTTTGATAAATCGTTCTACTCCAATAATTAATCGTTTAAGATCTAAACTTAATGGTTGTAATGCTGCTGCATCATCTTCTCATATTGTTCTAACTAATGCAAAGTCGAAGAAGAAGCAAATAGCGAATTGCAAAAAGCGTTCTCATTCATCGGATGATGAAAAGAATGATGAAAACACACCTCCCTTATCTAAGTAAGTCTCTCATTCTTCCTTAGATGAAGTCAGTAAGTATCTATAGTGCTTTCTTTTTTATTTTCAGTTCTTCAACGTCAGCTAATGCTAAATCAATTAAAAGTAAAAATGGTGATGGAAAAAATAAACGTTTAAAACACTAAACATTAAAACTATTGGTCTGTATATTCCTTTTTTTGTGATATTAGGCTCTCTATTTACTGTAAAAATCAAATTTAAAAGTAAAATAGTATTTGTTCTTTTTGTTCTTTAACTATGATTAGATAAATAAAAAGAAGGAAAATCTTTATTGCTTTCATTTATTAGGATGTCATTTAGGTACGGTCTCAAATCTGAAGACTGCTATATTACTTAAAATTTTCGTGACAATGCGTAGACTTTCACTTATTCCCGAACATCCTGTTGTTTTCATTCCGATCACCCCGTAATTTCGTTACGACCTTCCTATATTGATCGGTACGGACTCCTGCACTTCCTCATTCCGATCTCCAATCAAAGTTTCTGTTTGATCTTTAAGGAGTGGTGGTAAATGTTACTCACGATCTTCCGGACATATTTCATTACGGACATCCTGTTTCTTTAATTAAATTTTGTCATTCCGACATTCTTGACGAAAATTTTGAATAATTTTTTTGCTGGAAGTTCGTATCAGACACCTGCTACAGGAGTTCGGAATGACGAGGTGGTACGAAACGTAGTTTTCCCACTCTGACGTATAGTAATGTACAAAGAAAAATGTTTCTATTATAATCAATGTCGAACATGAATTCATGAACCACGATTATTCCTAACTAAAGCTTTGAAAAAAACAGGGAATTCATTAAAAAAGTTAAGAAATAGATTAAAACAGCTGTTATTCACTGCGAATATGGATTTTCTGTACTTGATAACGGCCAGTCAAGTTTTATGAAAAATTATGATTTATTCATTTATCATTAATTAATAACTAACAATATTGAAAAGATAACACTAGACTTGAATTCCCCATAGCAAATTATTTTTGATGACTTTTTACTGAAGACAGTTCATATTATTAATTATTTGGTAAAACCCATTCAGTCTTGATTTATCGATCTTCGGTTATCTTGAATCAAACTTTTAAGAAAAATAACAAAGCAAACTATAAATTGCTCATTTACTTATTATTAACCTCAAATTTGACCCGAGATTCGAATTTTATATCTTTGATAACCCTTCCCTGAGTTTTCTTATAGAACATCACAAGTTTTAAATATTAAACTAGACGACGCTATTTTCCGATTGGGATAAATACACGAACATACCGACAAATTTTCGAAACAAGCATACCTGTAAAACTACAAACTTATTTTATACTATGTGAACCTTGCTTTAGTTCGGGAAACAAATCATTACTTCTTTAGAAAAAAACATTGTGTAATCAAAAATTCCTTTTAAATTTTTCCAAAAACTAATGCTATCAATCGATTTCTCGATTTAGACAAGCTTTGATCAAAGTTTATATAGAATTATTTTTTCTTAATCTTTCTTTTTAAAACAAGTAACGTTCGTCAAAGGTGATTCGCTTAACCCTCGACTGAATTCATTCTACCTATTTCGGCAATCATTGATACATAAATCATCGACAAATGTGACGCTGTGGCCACCTCAGTGTGAACAAGTCTCCCACATTTAATGATTTTTAAAGCCAAACTATCAATCTTAAATGCAAAAAATACAAGCACCTACGATTTTCTCACCATAGGTAACATTTTTTGACTTTTCTAATACATTGATAGAGTACGAACATGAGTCGCCTGGACTATAGTTTAACTGGAGTTCACAATGAAAAACTGAGATAAAACGTAACGTTTCCATTGATTCCAGCTAAATAACTTTAGCCTTACCTTGTACCCTGAGCAAGTACACTCACACACACACAATTATATTTTTCATATGACTCCCCATCTCAGTCAAGAAAACAGGAATACCACATTTCGCTCCAACTTTCCATTGGAATTTCCGGTAGCATTTGTTCGTTACGATCTCCTGATTTAAGAAAAACCGCATGATGTTTGGAATGACAACAAAGAAATAACACCGTATTAGAATTGAGAAGTCCTTTAATGATTAGGTTCTTTTTACGCCAAATTTCTAACAAAGAATTATTTTACCTCATAAATCAAACCATTCGCCATTTTCTCAAAGTGCCTCAACTCTCACTTATTGTACTTAAGATAAAGCTTATAAATCAACATCTAATCGTTTGCATATCTAATACCACTACATCGGCCGATATTAGCTCAGCTTTGAAGCCATTGAATACATCTCATTCAAATTCTTCCCAAAAAGCTACTAGGTATTTGTAAATACACTCGTTAACAAGAAACTAAAAAAGGAGAACTATTTAAAAATTTCTACAATAGAGTACAACACATTGCAGTCTACGAAAGAGCTTTGTCTACTTTGGAATATAATATTATGATTGATATTTATGGAGACTGAACAGCACAACTTCAAACAGTCGCTTCGTTTTTTACATATTTTTGTGTAAATCTCATTCTAAGATCCGACATATAGTTAATCAATAAAGAAAACTGTTTATATTAACATCAATATCGAACATAGACTCAAGGCCCTCGAATATCTGTGAGTCAAGCTTACAAACAACAAGGAGTTCATCAAAGAAAGATAATAAATAGATTGCAAACATTTTTACTGACTTTCGAATTCGTATTTTCCATGTTCGATAACGATAAGTCAAGTTTTATTAGAAACGATGATTTATTAATTTATCATTATTTAATACCTACCAATAATGAAAAACTAACTCAAGATTTCGATTTTTCATAGTCAATTGTCTCTGATGGAGTTTTACTGGAGATACTTTATATTATTTCTTATTAATTATTTAGCAAACCAATTCAGTCTTCATTTATTGATCTTTGACCATCTTGAATCAAACTTCTTAGGAAAAAAAGTAAAACTAACTACTAATGATTTGATAACTTGTTACTAACAACAAAGTTGACTTCAGATGCGAATTCTTTACCTTCCATTATCCTTTATATAGCTTTCACCTGAAATATTATAAACTTTTGATATTAATCTAGCTAATAACGTTTTCAGATTGGCTTGGATACAGAAAGATACAGAGAAACTTTAGAAGAGAGCATACCTGTCCAACTACAAACTTATTTTATGTTATATGACCTCTCATCGAATTTACGAGAAAATCATTATTTCGTAAAAAAAGACTTCTTTTAGTAAAAAAATTATCTAAAAAAATTCAAAAATGAATGGCACCATTTAATTCCTCGATCCCGAAAACCTTTACTAAAGCCTTAAGATTCGATGTTTTCAAAGTTGAGATTTTTTTGTTGGTTTCTATAAAAAAGTTTCTTTGACTCTTGATCTGGCATAAATAAATAAATGCATTTCACTTTTTTCCATATGACCCTCCCTTCAGTCGATGATACAGTAAATTTATAAACTTTTCAAACTTAATCACACTAATTCGTTCCTCGCCCTTAAAAGTGCTTCCGTCAAATTTTATAAAAAAACAATTTTTTTCCGTAAAAAAATTTTTGGTACAAGATCATGAAAAACTAATGATACCATTGAATTCCTTGACCCCAAAAACCTTTAGTGTGCCGTCTTAGCAACGATTAATACTTAATCCTATTAATTTAGCTTATGGTGTTTTTTGATTGGCTTGGACAGATAGACACACAAACTTCATTGAATTTTTAGCAGCATATTATCTGTGATATAACCCTTTCTTTCAGAAAAGGGAATAAGATATTCATATGAAAATTACTTGGAATGATTATCACACTAAATTTTCTTTTGGAAAAGGATCAACGAATCCGTTGGATTAGCGCTACTTGTATTATGATATAATTAACTAGATGGTTTAACTACATGAACAATCAATAAATTATTTTATTTAATTATCATTATTGTATAAGTCCTATAATCGATATTTTATGGTTTATCTTTTTATAACAAGATAAAGTCTACTGGAAAAAATTCTCCTCATTAATATTAGTATCGATTTGTCTACATGAATTAATTGTTCCAGAGATGTCCATATGATGCGTTTGGAGAATATCCCCGGAAACTCGATTAAATGCTAAGAGAGCAAAACGTAGCAGATATAGAAGGGAATCATAGACAGAGGGCGTGTCACTCGATGAGGGTGCCACGGGCACATGAGGGAACACTCAGTAGGCATCTCTCTCGCTGCGGGTGCCGCGGAAACGTAGGCGGAGGCCGTGTGACCCGATGAGGGTGCCACGGGCATACGAGAGGACACTCAATGGGCATCTATTTCGCTGAGGGTGCCGCGGGACGTAGACGGAGGGCGTGTCTCTCTATGAGGGTGCCACGAACACGCGAGACAGGACGCTTAGTGGGCATCTCTCTCGCTGAGGGTGCTGCGGAAATGCGGGCAGGGGGCATGCGCGTAAGGCTTGCAGTTGGTACAATAGGTGATGAGGTTATAGAAAGTATAGGAGATATAGCGATATAGGAGGTATAGGAGGTATAGGAGGTATAGCGATATAGGAAATATAGGAGATATAGAAGGTATAGCGATACAGGAAATATAGGAGATATAGCGATATACGAGATATAGAAGATATAGTGATATAGGAGATATACGAGATATAGAAGAT
>JAJEKB010021488.1:566223-597420 GCA_022393335.1 Macrotrachela quadricornifera | reverse complement strand
GATATAGAAGATATAGTGATATAGGAGATATACGAGATATAGAAGATTTTTTCCCTATAAACTTTGACTAAAAGTTTTTTGGGTCAAGAAATTCAATGGTACCATTAGTTTTTATGGTTCTCTAAAAAATTTTTTTTAGAAAAGTTTTTTTAAAAAAAGGAATTTTCTTTTTGGAAAATCATAAAAAACTAATGATAACATTGAATTACTCGACCCAAAAAACCTTTGGTCAAACTTTATAAGGAAAAAGTCGGCTATATCTGCTATATATCCTATATCGCTATATCTCCTATATCCCTACATCTCCTATATTCCCTATAACCCCTATCACCCTTTCAGTCCCTCACACAAATATAACTCTATATTTCCTATATCTGCTACATTTTACTCTTTTAGCATTTAAACCTCTCCCCGCAATGGAAGACCCCCTCCCCCTCATAATAGAAGATCCCCCATATTAGAAGACCCCCTTTAGCAAAAAGTTTGAAAGGCGTATTAGAAGACCCGGGTCTTTTACTTCGATTAAAGAAAAATTCTTAAACTTCTCCGTAAGATCTTTTATATTTTTATATGCACATATACCATCAAAAGATTACCATTCTTGTTCGATGATCGAAAAATATTCCATATTCAGTGGAAGGAGACTAGAAGGAGCATCAATCAGTATGCTATTTTCAAAACATTGTTTTTTTCTCGTCATGTCATTGAATTCTGTATGATCTTTAAAAGAGATTCTAAGTTTCACTAGAGAGGAGTTGAAAGATAAGTTCAAGTTCTAAACTCCACCTGTTCAATGAATTCTTTTGAACTCTCTATTGCTTATTTCTTTGCGTGCAAAGTGTTACAGGGCTAGACTGAAGTTTTGCACCAGTGAATGTTAAGATAACGACATTAAAATGATTCACGATATCAATAAAATTTTATAAATAAGATTCTAGTCAGAAAGAATCAAAATTCGACATAATTGTTTATAATATATTACTTTAATTTTATGTAGAATCTTTTTGTGTATGGTTCTGTTGAGTATAAACAAGAATTTAATTTGCGGAGAAGTACAGATATGATAGTCAAACAATCTACTTTTTACAAAACTCGCTGCTAGTCTTCTCGCACACTTAAAACATCTTTGTAATGTTTCCAGTATGACTGCGTAGTAGAATCCGACATGGGATAAGAAAAAAGTTTCTTTTCCTGGCGAAAGAGTTCTATATCCTTTAATTAATTTCAACACAAAAAGTTGATTTGGTAATACGTTTTGGTCTGTACAAAATGTACTATGAAACAAAGTCTTAGCATTGGAACTGATGTAAGGATGCAAAGCTCCTTCACTAGAAACGGAAACTTTTTCTCTTTCTGTGAAGGACTCTTCTATGCCGAGTTCCGTGTTTCCATAAACTTTGATGAAGTTTCGGGTGCTTTTGTAAACAATAGCATATTATCGGAAGACATAACTCAAGGTGGTTGCACAGATCTAATGAGGTGAAGGCTGTTTTAGTAGCATTATTCAGTGAAAAATTTCTCATTAACAATTAGACTATTGCGTAACAAAATCTAGATTTAACAGATTTCTTTTATTTATTTACAAAAAAATCCACTAAATTGATTAAAATCTGGATTTTGTTGAAATATAATCTGATTATTAAGCGGAAAACTTTTATTGAGTATAAAAGCAGATCATGAATATGAAAAGTTTCACATAGATACATCATTATTCATGACTATATAGCCTGAGAAGGATGCATTTGCTAGGACAGGTTCTGCAAAAATAGTAATGTGACAGGTGAAATTATATTTTCGAAAATTTTTTGTAAATTTTACGAGAAAGTCTCATTAAAAGACCTCCCTAGACAATTTTTACGCTGGGACATTTTAGAAGACCCGGGATCTTTTAATACGTGGAGGGGTTTAATCGAGTTTCCGGGGATACTCTCCAAACGCATCTAATCGAGATGTCGTTCGTCATCAATATAATTCAGTACACTTTTTTCATTGGTAAACTATTTTAACAAAAAAATTTACTTTTTTCATTCTCTTACTCAGTGATGTTTATTGGCATTGACTCATCTTGTTATTTTTAAGTTGACAAAATTCTATAACACATTGTTGTATTCGTTTTCTTCAACATTCTCAATTCTTTACAAACATACATCAACTCTCAAGTATTCAATAAATGGCAACAGGAACTGGTAAAAGTCGATGTATAACATGTGAAAAAGAAAAAAGGGTAGTTAGATGTGAAGGTTGTTTACAACTATTTTGTTATGATCATTTACCAGATCATCGTCAAAATTTAAGTAAGCAATTAGATGAAATTGAATTTAATCGTGATCTTTTTCGGCAAACACTTAATGAACAAATAAATCATAGAGAACAAAATTCATTGATTAAACAAATAAATAAATGGGAAGAAGATTCAATTAAAATAATTCAACAAACAGCTAAAGAATGTAAACAAATATTAATTGAATATTCAAATGAAAATATTAAAAAAATTGAAATTAATTTAACAGAATTAACTAATCAATTAAAAGAAATTCGTCAAGAAAATGACTTTAATGAAGTTGATTTAAAACAGTTTAAACAAAAATTAACTCAATTAGAAGAACAACTTAATAAACCATCAAATATCTCAATTCAACAATATTCTACATCACTTGTAAATAAAATTTCAGTAGTTGTATCTTCCAGTAAGTATCTTAATTATATTTGAATTGATGTAGAAAATCAATTTCTATAAGAAGATAAACTGTTTTTTAAAATTTAATCAAAACTTATTACGAGAAAAGATTTAATTTTTATCAATTATTTCTAAAACATTTTAAAAATTCTTTCCAAGAAAACCATTGAGATAAATCTTTAAAACCAGAAGAGGCATGTCGTACAGGAAAATATATTTCTTAAAAATATGAAAAAAGTTTTTAAACTCATAGATTATCTGAAAAATAGAAATGTCTGACTAGAGTTAAGAATCATATATGACTATTTGATTAGATTAATATACTTCTCAAATATAATTAATATCTTAAGAGTCAAATAGTTCCATCTCGATCATCGATCTTTTGATATTTTGTTGAACATCGAAAGAACCAGACATAATTTAGAAAAAAAAGTCTTGCTACCATGTAAAAAATGTAATAAACTACGATCCTTTGAGATCATATTTTGATTGCATAGAGAACTTGATAAATCTTGTTCGCAAGTACCATTTCGTGCCATTTCGTAGAGATGTCTATAGTGGCGCTGCCACGGTGGTGGCAGGCTTTTTAAAAAAACCATCGCGGTACGAGCAACATTTTTTTTCAAGGACATTGAAAAACTGCATGAATTTAATAGAATTTCAGTGTTTATAAATAAAACAACCTGAGACTGAATGAATTTGATAGACTACTAGCAATATCTCTAGTCTAATACAATCGCAGCAGTGAAATTCCAAACATTTTTTTTGAAAACCATCGTGGCAGTGGCAAGCTTATTTTACAACGCGTTGCAGCAACTCTTTTTTTTATACAACATCGCGGCGCGGCAGCAAACGGTTTTCAGCCACGATGGGTATCACTGCCATATCGGCCTTAAGGCAGGGTTGACACTCCTCACTTTTTCGATTCAATAGGCTCATTCGATAGAGCACATTTTTTTTACATATATCCTCAAATTTGGATGCTGTTTTAATGATCATACAGATATGAGCAAAATCATTTGTTAGCGATGTGACCTCGCAAAATTAAAATACTTATATCTTTGAATAGTGAACTTCCCTAAAGCTAATTTTGATAAGTAAATATGTATGTTAAGTTACTCTAGATACGTTGAAAAAATCAGCCATAAAGACCTTTGTTCGGATGATTTTTGTACTAAAAAAAACTAATGTTAGTGGCGTGACACGAAAACGGACATCAATTGTCACCACATGCATTTCAGATTAAAAAACCCGCGAAATGAGGCAATATTTTAAAAACTAAATGGTACATTCTGTAGATGACTCTTTGGGCTATAGAATATCTATCCAACGTTTTGTTCCGAGCATGCCTAGATTTTACAAAAAATTGAGCTTACTCGCCGTTAGCGACGTGACAAAGTACGAATTGACTATTATTGGTCCTTTTATCTCTCTGCAGATGTTCATTTACCTACTGTGAAACAGTACTCCTACTCTCCAAAGTGTGCTCTTTCGTAAATCATATTAAAAAACTTTTTAACGATTTGTTAAGATTGTTAAAAAATCTGATTAATAAGGAGAGGGTTTTCGACACAGTTTTTCTGTTTTTATAAGAAAAAGGCAGATAAGTTTTCGTAATATGACGACAACTTTAGTAAAATAGGTTTATTTTGTTGTTGGAACTTCAAGAACGAAAAACAAGTATCAGTTACTTAAACTTTGATCAGTAAAGGTGCACATGTCTATTATTGCGCTACTTCCCATTGTAAGAAATCTGAGACAGCTTGGATATTTTTAGATAGATTATATCAATTATGCTTCATTCATTTATAAGCACAATGTTTGGAAAAAACCGAGAGTATAGTGACTCTTCTAAAGCAGAACAGTTATCACCTATTCTAAATTTGAGTGCAAAAAATCTGTAACGTTTATGTCTGCTTTTCATGGTTCGACATCCCAAGAAGGAGTTCTTATAGTAATGTTATTCAAAAATACGCTTAAAAAAGCAATGACCTTGTTGATAGATAGTGAGTTCACAAACTTCCAGATCAAAAGCCAAAAAAAAACATGAACTAAAAAGTATGTTGAACAGAATAATATCAAGCGATATTGAGTTGCATTGACAGTGAGAAAAAGGCGTCAAAGAGAAACAATCATTGATTACTAATCAAATATTAACAATTTTATAAACTTTTCTCCTTTTTTGCATTGTAATTCTGATACAGTATTAACTGACGCATCTTTCAAGTAAATGAGCCTCTTACTATGTTCCTGAACAAAGATATATGCAAAACAAATAATGTCGCAAAACGTTTGTCATACCTGTTATAACAATTGTTGAATCACTTTTCATCTCATCATGTAGAAAATTGAATATAATTTCTTAACAGAAATTTTTCTTAACATTTTGAATATGATAGAAAGAAGAAATTCAATTTCAATATTTTTTAGCCAAGAAATATGCAGAAATTTCATGCCATGATCAAGTACCACAAAAAGATTCATTTGCTGATACGCCAAAATCAACATTTAATATGAATGAATTTAAACGTGTTTATTCTAATGAAGATACAGTTAAAAAAGCGATACCATATTTTTGGAAAAATTTTGATAAAAATCATTGGTCAATATGGTTTTGTGAATATAAATACCCTGAAGATTTAACACAAGTGTTTATGACATGTAATTTAATATCAGGATTTTTTCAACGTTTAGATAAACTACGTAAGCATGCATTTGCTAGTATGTGTGTTTTTGGTGAAAATAATAATAATACAATTGCTGGTATTTGGATTTGGCGTGGACATGGACTTGTATTTGAAGTAAAGATATTATTATTTCTTTTTTCATTTCTTTTTTCTTTTTATTAATTTAGCTCTCACCTGATTATCAAATTGATTATGATTCGTATTCATGGAAACGTTTACCACCTGATGATGAAAAAACCAAACAATTAGTTAATCAATATTTCAGTTGGGAAGGTGATCATAATGGTAAAAACTTTAATCAAGGCAAAATCTTTAAATAAATTAAACAGTGAAAAAAAAAAGAATTATTAAATAAAAATTGCAGACAGATTTTTATTATTTTATTTTAACGTCTATTACACTAACCATGTGTGTTCATTCTTTTCCATCGTTGGTCTTTTTTTGTCTTTTCTGCATGAACAAAAATAAATAAAAGATACATATTTTACCATTATATAAAAGAATATTAACCCTTTACGGTCGGATACCAGAAGATAGTAAGCAAAAAATTCTTCTTCTATATATTCTTTGTCTCTTAGATGTAGAGGTTACCAAATTCCATCTTAGAGTTTAAAGAACTGATACTTAGCCGAATGCCAACATGTTGCCTTTTGGCAACATCCGTCCGTAAGGGCACAAAAAGTTGAGAAAAGTGAATTCTTTTTTCTCGATGGAAGTCCAGTAATTTGTTGTTATTTTTAATCCAGATTGTCAAACAAAAGCGTACTTTGTTCATCTGCCAATCTCTTACAGCCTTAATGTGAAATATATTCTCATAATACTCAAAAACTTTCCGATATAATACAGATTTCACTTATTTTCCTTAGGGAAGCTGATGAATTTAGTAGGATTTTAACAAGATTAGTAATGTGTTATAGTACTCTGAATAGGAATACTATTATGTGCTAAAAATGCTGTAAATCTTGTTAGAAACTTACTGAATTTGCGAACTGCTCTAGAAAAAATAGGGGAGATTTGCACTATTTCGGAAAGTTTTTGGGTATTATGGGAATATATTTCACATTAAGGGTGTAAGAGATTGGTAGATGAACAAAGTACGCTTTTATTTGATAATCTGGATAAAAACTAATAGCAAATTATTGAACTTCTATCGCGAGAAAATAATTTACTTTTCCCAATCTTTTGTACTTCTTATGGCCGGATGTTGCCAAAAGGCAACATTCTTGTCCTCTGTTCTTCGAATAAGCTGAATAATTCATCTTATTGGTGTAATAGATAATGGGTCTGGAGAGGAAAATTAACCACTAGTTACTTCTCGCATCAAAGGCTCAGACAAATGGAAAACAGATCATTTCGACTTTGGAGCTGTTTTGAGTGTTGACCGGAGAATTCAGCTCTCTCATCAATAATACCTTTCTTCTTTCTTGAAAAGGCATGGGATTGCCCTAAAATGCATGTAGTTAATTATCAAACCGCTTCAAGATAAATCCTAAGATGATACCGGCAAAATGTTGCCAGTTGGCAACATTCGGCCGTAAAGGGTTAAACGGCATGTGAAGTGCTGTAGACAGATGCAAGTACTCTAAGTATGGGAAGAACATATACGTATACCTCAGAACAGGAGAAAACAGGGGATTGATATTTTTAATGGTAATCCTGCGGCCTTCGGGTCTCTTCTTGACGCTCATGTGCATGTTTATTTAATTTCCCATTATGAATGATGGACATATACTGCTGCCAAATAAAAGGGCTCT
Source organism: Macrotrachela quadricornifera (assembly GCA_022393335.1). NCBI lineage: Eukaryota > Metazoa > Rotifera > Eurotatoria > Philodinida > Philodinidae > Macrotrachela > Macrotrachela quadricornifera. Next base: position 590,302 of record JAJEKB010021488.1, on the reverse strand, counting down.
CCAATGACAGGAATCGTTGTTGTAATATGCAGTGAAGACTTCACGGCTTAATAGCCAAGTCCATAACACGATGGTCGAAATGACGCTATCACATCGATGGTCATTATGATTAATTGGAGTTCTGATCGACTATGCCAATACCACTCTTCTTTCATCTAATCGAGTTAATCAAACTAACACAAAAATCGGATACTTAAACGCTATTATATCCAATCGATTATTGGAAGATGTGGATTCGATTCCCATTTTGCCTATGTGATCCTAATTGTCTAATCATTGGTTTTAGGCAAAGCATATCGTCTGTGGATATTTGTTAGAATTAAGACACATAAAATTGTGGACAAGCGAAGTGATATGAAATAATCCTTTTAAGGATTCACTACATGTGCTTTCTCTTTCGATTAGAATTTTCTGAAACTCACTCACCCTCACCCACCTTTGCCCTCAAATATCGACAAAAAATTAATCAACAATTACAAGAAGTCGAAGAAATGGTTGAAAAAAATGTCTTATTATTGAAAGAATATCAACATCAAGATTCTTTAATTGATGAGCTACATTTGCGGGCAACTATTTTAGCTTTAGTACGTAAAGGTCAACATAAATTATCTCAAAATTATGAACATCGAAAACAATTATTTGAAAATAGTGCTAAAGAACATTATTTTGTGAAAGCTTCTTACGATTGTGAACTAACTGAAGAGAAAATTCAATCAATGCAAATTATTTGGCAAGCAACTATCGATGAATACAAATTACAAGAAGAAGTAGATCTTTTAAAACAACATCTCTGTATTAAACGCATACCTAAATCGTTAGATTATTTGGATGAATCATTGAAGAAAATTGAAAAGAAATTAATAAAATCTGTTTATAATAATAATATACGGACAACAATTTTATCGCGTCAGAAAAAAATTATTGCACAAAATAAATGTGATATGGTGACACTCTATATTATTATGGCTGAAGCAGCTGTACATGGTTATCATTAACACGGTGAAGATGAAAAAAAGAAATTATTTGGTCATATGTTACAAGATTCTCTTAGACAATTCAAAGCGCATCAATTTATAAAAGCTATTGAAGAACGACAAAAACATATTCGACAACAAATAGAATATTTAACAAAACGACGTATTCATTTTTCCTATCATCGCTCCGACGATCGTCGACAAAAATGGAATCGTCGGAGCTATCAACCTAATCTTTATTGTTCCATCAAGATGGTTATTGCATTTAAAACAAACGTATTCATGAATTTTCTATTGATCTTAAAAATCTTCTTCAACGTCTTTATACGACAAAATTACTACGAAAATCATATATGCGTGCTAAATGTGAACATAAATTAGTCATGGGTATTCGTGGTTATCTACGTCAACATCGGCAAATCATTTTACGACGAACTGATAAAAATAAAATATTTCATTTGGGTGATGCAAATGATTACCAGAGAAAAGTTCTTCAATATATGCAAGAAACAGAAGTTTATCAAGAAGTTACTGCAGGTGTTTCACCTAGTTGCTAATTTGCAACAAGTTATTAATTTACTTAATCGTCTTTATCATGCTGAAAAATCTTTACTTACTAAGAAGTAATATAAAGCAATGTATCCAAATGAAAATGAAATAGAATTGAGTCATCTCTATTTTATATCAAAACCACATAAAGTATGTATTTTATTATAAAAGAAAACTTTTCTTTCTACTTCGATATGCTTCTTTTCTATTCCATAGATTGGTACACCATTACGACCTATTGTTGCTTCTATTCATGCACCAGATATTAAAATATCTATCTATCTTGATGATTTACTTCGTCATATCTTTTGTCAGGTGACAAAAAAAAGTAGCTATATGAATAATATGGTTGTTGTTAAACAATTAGAAGAATATCAAAGAAAAGGTTATTTATTACCAACAACAAAATTTATTACAATCGATGTCAAAAATCTTTATACGATGGTACCAAGAGCTGGTGCATTAGATGCTTTCTATCGACTTTGTACTAAACATGCTAAAGAAGGCAAAATTAGCAATTTAACTGTAAATACAATCATTCGATTAGTATGTATTGTTTTAGAAACTAATTGTTTCGTATATGATAATAAATATTATAAACAAATTCGTGGTGGTGCTACACGCTAAAAAAAATCGGTATTCTTGGAAACTGTTATGGGGTTTCAGAACATCGGTTTCCGAACTATCGGAAACCCATCAAAAACCCGTAGCTGTGACATAAACAATCCTTAGCTCTGAAACCCAAAAAAGGTTTCCGAAGTACCAAAAATCCGTAAAAACAAGTAGCTATAAAATACTACATATCCCGCTCGGAAACTCAGCAAAGGTTACTAATCTCCAGATATATAGTTTCCGAGATGCATCTTACGAACTATAGCATCACATGCACATACTCTCCAATATGTTATACTACCTAATGCAGGTTCTTTCGACCACATTCCTCCAAAATCCTATGCGAAGTCCTACAAAAAATGAAACAAAACTGACAATTTTTAACTGCAAATGTATAACTTACCCAATATACATGTACATTGAATTGATAGTACAAATCTAAACAAAGAAAGTAGAACATGATTTATTTTACTTTCAAGATCGATAACTTACCATATATATTTGCATATCTTTTAGTTCGACTACGAATCTAAATAAAGAAAAATAGATTATATATGTATAGTTTAGTTTTAAGATACATAACTTACCTGTTGATATTTGTATATATATTTTAATTCGAGTATGAATCTAAATAAAGAGAAATAGAATATGTATAGTTTAGTTTTAAGATATACATAACTTACATCTCGATATTTGTATGTATCTTTTAATTCGAGTATGAATCTAAATAAAGAAAAATAGGATATATATATTCCCTTTTCTGAAAGAAAGGGTTATAGGCTCGTTAAAAGTCGTTAAAGTTTGTTTGTTTGTTTGTCCAAGCCAATTAGATTTCATCAAGCTATAATTTACCAAAGGAATGTTATTTTGGGTCGGGGTTTCGACCATTAAGGGTTATTTGACATTGCGGTTTCAAGCAATAAGATTTGAACATTGCCAATCAATAGGATTTCAACAAAAAGGGGAGAGGTAGATTTAAACCAATCAGATTTCTTCCAGCCGTAACTTGGCCCACTTACGGTATTTTGGGCCTAGATCTCGACTATTAAGGACTATTTGACATGGCGGTTTCAACCAATAGAATTTCCACAATTGGGGGGGGGGGATGGATCTCAGCCAATTAGATTTATTTTAGCTATACCATGTCCTAGCAAGATTATTTTGGTTTTGGAGGTTTTTACTACTGTCCTGAGTAATTGATCCCTATAGTGAGAAAGAAACATGGATAACACGCGAAAAGTTTAAACAGTAGATTATCTTTCTTCCTTTTTAGCTTCATTGGTGGAGACGATATAGTTATTTGAATAGTGTTATTTCCTTTTCTGAAAGAAAGGATTGTACTACCGTAAGTTTCTGGAAAGTTTGTCTGTGTGTCCTAACCAATCAGAAAACAGCAGCAATTATATGGATAATAATAGAATGTAGTAATTCCTAAAAATGTTCTCAAAAGTTTGTGAGGTGAGAGGATCGAATAGTGCTGCTGATTTTTTATGACTTTAGAAAAAAAATTTACTGGAGAAAACATATTTAAAAAAAATAATGATTTTTTCATAAAGTTTGAGCAAAAGGATTTTTACACTGGAGAATCGGGTAGTGCTAATAGTTTTTTATGATTTTGCAAAATTTTTTTCACCCTGAAAGAATGATTTTTTATAAAATTTGCCCAAAGTATTTTTATGGGCGGGGAATGAATTAGTGTAATTAGGTTTCAAAAGTTTATAAATTTACTATTTCGTCGACTGAAGGGAGTGATACGAAAAAAGTGAAAGGCGTTTATTTGTTTGTGCCAGGTCAAGGGAAAAAAACATGTTCTTAGAGAAATCAAAAAGAAATCTCAACTTTTAGAAAAACTGAATCTTTACGTTTCAGTACAGGTTTTCGGGGCCGAGGAATCGAATGGTACCCTTATTTTTTGAATTTTTTTGAAATAATTTTTTTATTAAAGGAAGGCTTTTTTATGAAATAATGATTTCTCTCGTGGATTGGAGGAGAGATCATGTAACATAAGTAAGTTTGTAGTTATATAGATATGCTCTCTCCTAAAGTTTCGCTCTATCTTTCTGTATTCAAGCCAACCTGAAAACGTTGACAGCTAGATTAATATCAAAAGCTTGTAAGATTCTGGTTGAAAACTATATGAAGGGGAAACGAGAGTAAAAAATTTGCATCTGGAGTCCAATTTGTAGTTAATAAGAAGTTACCAAACAACTAGTAATTATTTTTACTTTTTTCTCCTAAGAAGTTCGATCCAAAATGGCCAAATATCAATAAATGAAAACTGAGTTGGTTTGCCAAATAACTAATAGGCTGGCTTGTGAATGATCCTCCTTTTCCTCTTTTTTACAAAAAATGTCCTCTCTCTCCTCTTTTTGCGATTAATTTCCTCCTTTTCTATATTTTTTTCCTAACATGACCAGATTGTCAACTATAAATACTAAAAATTTAATGATTTTTCAGATTAATCTTTTTTCCAGTAAAGAATGCCTCTTCATGCAACAAAATTTAATATGGTCTGGCTGGAGAAATTAGATTCTTATGATATTCCTGTTAAACGATGGTTAAAACAAGGTAAACAATCATCAACATTTATCTGTACTATTTGCAATACAGACGAATTGAGTTGTGCGAATAAAGGATGGCAGTCTATCGAACAACATATGAATAATAAAAAACACATACAGAAGTTAAAATTGATTAAAGAGAATTCAACGTTTACTACTCGAACTCAATCAACTGGTATTGAACTAGAACAAGGTGGTTCATTATCAACAATCACACTTACTGCTGAACGAAAAAATTTAAGTTTTCCAGATCAAGTGTCACGTGCTGAAGCATTGTGGGCTATGAACGCAGCTCGACAAGGATATAGTTATTACTAGTGAACTGCACTGGACTCCAAACTCCAATTCCAACTCCAACTCCATGGAGTTGGAGTTGGAGTTCGAAATCGAAAACCTGTGGAGTTGGAGTTGGAGTTTGGATTGCCAAATCGAAAATTCATGGAGTTGGAGTTGGAAGGAAAGTTGTAAGTTTTTATGGAGCTCCATCAGAAAAAAAAACAAGCACTTTTTCTTCCATAAATTAACATCTTTATTTCATGAATTAAATAAAAAGATAAATTTATCACATAAACTTCATAAATCACAATCTATAACACTCGTACTTTATGACATAATGGAAAAATAACATATTAACTAATCCAAAAAAACTTCCGTGTTATCAAAATCATTTAAACTCTCGTCATTATCAAGTCGTTGTTGTTTATTCATAATGTAAGAAGATTCATCAGAAGACGCTGTGTTTGTTGATGACATTGATAATGTTCGTTTTCGATTATTATTGTTGATAAGTTCTTTTAAAACATTTAAGTTCTTTTGTAAAAACAACAACTCGTTGATTTTGTTAGCACCTAAACGTGTTCTCTTTTCAGTCACAACATTTTTTGAAGATGAGAAAAGTCGCTCAATGATAGTATTGGATGCTGGTATTGCAAATATTTGCCTAGCTAATGATGATAAAACTGGAAATAAATGTTGATGGTTTTTCCAAAATAATAATACATCTATATCACCACTACTGTCATAAATATAATAAATTTCATCCAGTTGAAAGTTCAAATAATCATCAACTTCTTGAAATGGATTTGCTTGTCCATCAACTACTTTAGCTGAAGCATCAAAACATTGTGATAGAAGACTATGTGTTTTTGGTGTTGTATTTGATGAAGCAGATTGAACGACAATATGGTTCGATATTGATGAATTTGTATTAAATGAAGAAATAATTGATTGATGCTTTTGAAATTGTGATTTTAATACATTAATAGATTTTTCCTTTTCATTAGGAGAACATTCAAACTTTTTGAATCTGGGGTGCAAAATAGTTGCTAATCGATGTTCATCTGTAATTAGCCAAGCATTATTTAAACGACGAGCTAAAATTATATAAATAAAAATCTATAGCAAGTTAGAACTTTCTGGAGAAAATTTAAATGCATTCAACATACAAGTTCGAGAAGAATTTAGTTTGAAATTTTTCTTACCTAAAAACACCTTGAGTTCAATGATACCATTACAATCATCTGCTTGTATTGCACATGAATTTATTAAACTTTGTCTAAGTGGAATCACTTTATGAAGTGTAGGACGTTGTTCTTCACTTAGATCAACCATCACCTCTTCGAACGGTTTCAAAAATTTGCAAACACAATCCAGTAAATCTTTTTCAATCAGGTTATAATTGATCATAAAATTACTATTAACTAAAGCTGATGGTAATTCAAAAAAAATTTCTTGAAAGACATTCATCATTAGAAATGCACCATTAAATCGAGTTTCACTGTAAGAGACAACTTTTTTAGATAAAGTTTGTTGTTGATGTGAACGTCGTACATGAGAAACAACTTTTTTAATTTGATTAAACATATTTTGAACTATATCACAATTAACTTTTTCAACAACATTTTTATTAACATGTATCTGTTCTGATTCGAAAGCATGTTGAAGTTGTTTGTTCAGATAATGATCTGAACATCCTACTCGAGTACAATAATCACGAAATGTTGCAATCATTTTTGGTTCATTATCACTAACAACATATTTTGTTAAATCTAATTTTATTTTATATTCTTCTAATTTTTTAATTATGAATTCTCGAAGATGTGGTACAGAATGATTTTCAGCATCATATGGAAAGCAGCCAAGGATGAAAGTAAATAATCGAAAATTTTCATCCACATGTCGAAGAGCAATACCACAATAACTAGTACCTAAACAAAAGTAGAAAACAGTGAGATAATTGTCAGTTTGTTCTCTAATAAAAATAATTTTCAATGATCTTACCAGTATATTTTTCTGTCCATTGATCAACTACTAAGCAAAAACAATTCAATTGTTCACATATATTCACTAAATACGGCTTGTAGTCTTCATAAAGACTAGTAACATTTCGACTAATCTAAGAAAATAATATTGGATAATATGATTAGTTCATTTCAATAATTTTTTTCTTACTGTTGTTGAATGGGGAAGAAGTTCTTTTATTTCAATTGAAGATTTATATATTGAACGACCAGCATCAAATAAAACTTTTGCAAGATTCTGAAAACCGTCATCTGTTATAACGTCAAATGCTCGACCATCTAGTGCACAGAATTCTGTGCATGCTTGTGTAACACGTGATTTTAATTTGCTGGGTATTGGCGTTGGTTTTGATGAAGAATAAAAATCATGAACCGTTTGTTGTTGACAACCCATTGATTTATCTTTTCGTTGTGCACATGAATTAACATGAAATTTCAAGGTATTCGTACCACTTGTCGATGTAACAAATAATAAAGCTTTACATGTATTACAAGATACAAATCCTTGTTGGTAATTGTTTACAAAAATGGTATGATAAAATTGCCACCATTCACTTGAATTTGACTTTGACTTCTTTTGCACAAATTTTACTGATTCATCATTTTCTGTTATTAGTTTTTGAAGTTCTTTTTTTGTTAATAGTTTATTAGACATTGGTTTTTAGCTTTTGATAAATCAGCAGAAAAAAGGTACATTATATATATATATAAAAGAAAGATGAAATTTTTATTTGTTCATTAATTCGTCTTATGATAAGCCATTCCAGACGTTAAAATTGTCAAGATGTCACTAGCCTATCGAAAAAAAATTGGAGTTTTCTGGAGTTTTAGATGGAACTCCAGTTTTTCTTTTCATGGAGTTGGAGTTGGAAATGGAGTTTCGAAAAATCATATCTTTGGAGTTGGAGTTGGAAGTGGAGTTTCGAAATTTCTTTTTTTCAGAGTTGGAGTTGGAGTTGGAATCAAAAATCTCTACGATGCAGTTCACTAGTCCCCAAGTACTATATGTCGGGCGTACTGCTGCTACCTTACATACTGTATGCCGTGAGTACCCTGAGGACCCTAAGCATCAGATACTGTTGGTACCTATAAATTCTCTCCCCACTCCCCTGTTTCTCCAACATCATATTGGTAAAACATACGAGTCCTTGAGGCGCATTTTCGCATCTCTATGACAATCTTTAATTGGGCCCAATAAACCCACGTTTCAGCTATACAATAATGGCAATATTGACAGCCCAACGAACGGTTTCTCTATCCTCCCACTCGCTTGTTTCTCTACTATTGTATTGTTAAAACATCAAAGTGTTCGAGACGCATTTTAGCATATCTATAACAATCTTTAATTGCCCCGAATAGTCTCATGTTTCATCCGTATAATTGTGCAATATCGAGAGCCTATTATGCAATTTATATAACCCCCTGTCTAACCCCCTGTTTTTCCACTACCATACTGGAACAATATCATGGTGTTCGAGGCACATTTCAGCATATCTATGATAACCTCTAATCGATCCAAACAACTCCATTTTTCACCCGTATAGTAGTGGCAATATAGACGGCCCATTACGTAATTTATATAACGCCCTGTCCAACCCTTTGTTTTGTGAAACACAATCTGAAAGAGAGTGTTGAAGTGTTTAGGGGTAGAAACTTGGACTCACTCTCCCCCCTCCCCACAGACCGTGACCGACACCATAGCTACGGAATACCGTTACAGACTGTGTCCGACAGCCAAAAGTAGAGACCCAGTCAGTGGCTAACAGCGAAAACGGTTATATCGTGTTTCACATTTTAATCCCGTAGGAATTGCGCTAACAGCTTTTTCACTATTATACTGGAAAAAAAGCGGAATGTCTGAGATGAACTATACTTGAGGACCCAAGGATATTCCTATAGTATAGCAGTTGAGGACCTATGAATATATGAATAAAAATATTTTGTAGTGGTAAATGTTTTTTTGACCTTTGACCCTGACACAAACAGACAGACAAACTATTTTTATTTTTGTATGACCCTCCCTACAGTCGAGGGAACATTAAACTTATAAAGTATTTTTCAATGGAAAAAACAGTAAAAATTAGTCGTTGCATTGAGAATAGTTAATATTTAAAAAATTCATTACTTCTACTTAGGTCAGTCCAAAAGTAGTGGCAGTAGCACTATTTTTGCTTACAGAAAGCTTGAAAAAATTTTCTTTTTTATAAAAAGATAGAGCGTCTTTTGTTCTATTTTTCTATGCTATATGATCATTATTCATCTAATATCATAGTGATAAAATTTTGATAAAACTGTTTTTTGTTGACATCTAGTTGGTTATTTCGGATCATAATTTGTGGAGCATTTTGTATTCTACTTTATCATGGTTTAATACTTTGTATTAAAAAATCAAAATATACTACAAGATGCAGCACGAAAAGCTGTACAATTTGTAAATGGCTACTTATTTTATAGTTGCACTCTTTTGTTTTCAAAATGAGCAAAACTCCGAGCGACCAAATTTCGACGTTGCGAAAACAGGATCTGTTTTTGGTAAAAGTGATATTCTTTTTTTTTCCATGCCATCTTTTGATTACTTGATGTGTTTATTAGAAAAACAAAATACACTACAAGATGCAGCATGAAAAGCTCTACAATTTACAAAGAATAACTATAAGAAGATGATATGAAAAAAAACGAATACCACTTTTACCAAAAAAAAGGTGCTGTTTTCACAACGTCGAAATTTGGTTGCTCGGAGTTTTGCTTATTTTGAAACCAAAAGAGTACAACTATAAAATAAGTAGCCCTTTATAAATTGTACAGGTTTTTAAACTGTAATTTGTGGTATATTTAGTTTTCCAATAGAACTTGCTAAACGACGATAAAATAATAAAATGACAAAATGAACTTCAAAAGTGCTTCATCCGTTACGATCTGAAATAACCAACTAGATGTCAACAAAAAACAGTTTTATCAAAATTTGTTACTATGATATCAGATGAATAGTGATCAAATAGCATAGAAAAATAGAACAAAAGACGCTCTATCTTTTTATAAAAAAGAAAATTTTTTCAAGCTTTCTGTAAGCAAAAATAGTGCTACTGCCACTACTTTTGGACTGACCTGAGTACATTTTACTGTAAAATAGCCATAAATGAGGAACAATAACTTTTGACTAATGGGAATGCAAATAATGATAACAGAAAACAATGTTACATAGAATCCATTGATAGAATGAGACTAAGAGAAAACTTGGTTATATATGACGTATAACTAAAGTAAAAATAAGAACATAAGACTTTTCAAAGGGGTTATTAACAGAATTTTATAGATTACTTAATTCACCAATATTCCTTCAAAACTAAATCAAAAAAAAATCAATCGACATTATTTTCTTAGAGCAGCAAAATGTTTGAAGATAAATTTTTATGTCAATTGTAATTATAACTCAGGTTATAACTCTCCTATTAGGATAGTCAAGAAACCTAAAATAGTTTAAATAAAACGAAAACTTTTCAGACTACATCAGATAAGAAAAACATCAGTTTTATTTGAATTAACTATTGTATATACGATAACAATTTTTTCTATAGCGGTTGACACTTAACAGATTTTGTTAAAATCTGCGATAACTAAGAAAGTACGTATCCAAAATACTCACTTAAATACAAGTCTTTTACATGCATAAGAAATCTTTCAAATCACGATTGCGTCGTGAAGGCGTATAGTGTTCCTTGAAAAGTCATGGTTTATGAGTGTTTCTATCTGCACAATGGCTTCGATGCTTCTGATACATTCTTGTGTGGCTAAAATTATTTGATACAGGAATGTGTGAAAACGAAAGATTGTTTATTTTAAGTCTAATCAGAGGCCACTACTGTAATGATTAGTCAATATATATAGATCTAATAATTATTTTGACTAAGAATAAATGGAAACATTGCTAGTAAAAAGTAATGCTTTTTCGTTTCGTACACAACACCCTGTTTTTCGTGACACATACCAGGTATTCATGTATTTTATCCAATTCACGCGACTGACTGAACATACAGGGTGGCCCAAAACTCAGTTTACCCAAATATGAATTAAATATCTCCATTACGGGTCGAGCAAACGAACTGATCTTTTTACCAATGATAGAGGCATGTACAAGCTTTATATCCATAAAGACATGCCTATAGAAACTCTTTGTTAAGTATATTGTTTTTTTCTCTTATCTGTCAAAAAGTAAAACGTTTTTTGTTGAGATCAATAGTGATATTTAACAAAGGGGCTTTCTAGACATGTTTTTATAGATACGAAGCTTGAACATGCCTCTATTATTAGTAAAAAAAATCAGCTTGTTTGCTCGAGTTGTAATGGAGATATTCAATTTTTATTTTGATAGACTGGCTTTTGAGCCACCCTGAATATGGCCTAAAAGTCACGATGCCAAGGAAAAATTAAATATCTCCGCTACGGTTCGAACAACCGGGCTGATTTTTATACCAATAATAGAAGCATGTTCACACTTTAAATCCATACGGATAAGATTAGAGAGAGCCCTCATAAAGTATTACTAATGACCTCAATAAAATAATTTTATTTTTTCATAGATAGAATGGAAAACAATACACTTAACAAACGGGTTTTCTCTAGGCATGTCTTTATGGATATAAAGCTTGTACATGTCTCTATTATTGGTAAAAAAATCAGTTCGTTTGCTCGAACCGTAATGGAGATATTCAGCTTTTTTTTGGCTCAAGTGCCTTTTTTTTTAAACTGTGAAAAATAAATTTTTCTTGTTGAGGCCAATAGTGATACTTGACAAAGGTTGTTTCTAGGCATATCTTTATGGATATGAAGCTTGAACATGCATCTATTATTGGGAAAAAGATTAGTTCGTTTGCTCGACCCGTAATGGAGATATTTAATTTTTTTTTCGGTAAACTGACTTTTGGGCCATCCTGTATTGTTTGACTCAGTATATGACTAGTAGCTTGTAATGACCGTCGAATAAACGATTAAGATAACTAGTTATTAATTATATTCAAACGATTTCCTATATTAGTATGTTCGACGCTTTTTTAGAAAATATTTTTAACACAATCCTGTATGCCAATTTCGAAAAATTCATCATTATATTATACTATGTGAAAAATTGTCACGAGTACTCGAAACTAATACAGAAACATAATGGCCAGACATTGCTGTATGTGTGCATATAAACGAATTTTGTCGCATTTTAAGACTAATGAAACACTCTGTATACTTAACTCGTCAATATATTAAAATTTTAACATTTCCACCTGAGCACGCTATTACCAGCTAGTATTTTTTATCTAGTAGTTTTTTTCTTAAGGCTGATAAGTTGAGCTAAATATGGTCAGTCTTATTTACTGACATGATAAACAGATTTATTGTCAAGAAGGTTTCTTTTCGTATATGCCTAGCCAAAAGTCTAAAATTTATTAAAATGATTATAACTCTTGGCTAAGAGATCATGGATCCGTATTCGTTTGGCCTTCATCTAATTTCAACACATCCTACTTGAAGGAAAAATATCCGATCGATCAGCAGGTGATACTTGAGGACCTTTCCTCATCAACCGTCTGATGGCTTTTCGATGTCAAACAGAATCTTTTTTTCGAAATTTTTGTACTAACGATTTCTTTTCTTCTAGTTTCAATTTAGCCTTGAATATACAAAACCATTTAGTGAATAGAAAAGATACTGTGAACAACGATCAGTCAGAAAAAACGACGGCGGTATGATTTAGAAAAGGTGATTGCATGTGATCGTCTATTCTATAAAGGAAAAGTCTCATACTGAGTTTTGTATGGTTCTAGTTTTGAGCATCGTTTTACAAAACTTTTAAGATTCCAGCAAAATATAGTCCTATCTCAACCTTTTTTTGTTCATTGAAAAATGAATTTATTCTAATAAAGCGCAGTTTATCAAACACACCTCCTACTGCTATGCTCAACCCTTTATTCCTGTCTCGATTCTTAACTTCATGAGTAACTCCTCGTTCCTATATCTACTTCTTATTTCAATATTTAATCCTATATTATATTTCTAATTCGTACTTCTATATGTTATTCCATATTTCTATGCTTAACACCTCACTTCTATATCTAGTTTCTTATACTTATACTTGATGTCTTCATTCTGTTCTTAATTTCTTTTTTTCTACGCTTAATCGACTGTATAAATTATACAAATTTCAAACTGTCTTCTAACTCACTTGCGTCATCTTTTGCATTCTTGATACATGATACAAAAGTTCTACTGTGTTTCAGTACTATATGACAGCACAAATTCGTGGATTAATGTTTGTATCACTGATCACGGAAATAATGAGTATCGTATAGTGCGAGAAACATATTTTAGATTTTGATCACTAGGATTCGCAGCAGCTCATCCTAAGTGTATAAAAGAATACAAGATTTTCAAAACAGTATTTTTATAGCATTATTATGAAAATATAGGAGATGCGTAGGGCAAGTTTTGTTAGTCAAATACTTTTTAAAAGACTTGCCAAACATTACGATACCCCAAAGATTAGAAAATGGTTACACTCGAAATTATTAAATATGTAGAAATAAATACGTATTTCACTTATGTAAGAGAGAAATTCAACAAAGTTCGATCCGAAAAAATGAGTAGAAATAAAATAATGATCTCCATTTGATTTGTTGGCAATTTTTGATTAACAATTATATGAAAACAATATGAAATAGAAACATTAACAAAACCGAATAGAAAACCCTTGAATTTGATTACAGAAATGACTTCCAAGCAGAAGAACACAGATTTAGAATCTTAAGAGCTTTAGTAGCATTAGTTACGCATTTTGTCATACTATTTAGTTCAGTTCAATGTTTTTCAGTTAAGATAGTAGCATTTTTCACAAAAAACGATTTTTAGTAAAACTTGCTTGAACGCTTTTAAGACCGAAGAATTCGAATCGGCAGATGGTCCGTCAAAATTTTTCCTTGCCATTTTCTGGATGATTAGAAATTTATTTCTAGTGATTCAGTCAATTTTTATAAAATTTATTTGCTGTTTGGAAGTAGATCTTCAGTGACTAAGAAAATTGAAATGAATATTTTCGACAAATTACTTTTAAATTCGTATTCTCAATCTCAAAAATCTTTCAGCAAATTCTATACAAAATCATTATAAATGGAGCATACATCCGTCTTATTGAAAAAACAGTTCTATTGAATATTATGACTATTATCGTTTGCTATAAGTTCAATTTCTATCTAGTCTAGTTTTCAAACTTCTGAAAGTATCTCGACATTTTTCCAGTATAACTAAGGAGAAAAGTTTCCCAAATGCTTAAAAGCTTTTAGCTTCATATTTCGATCATAAATAGGGCTCAACAAGACTAAGAAAATCCAAAAAACGTTCATACCTATGTACTCTCTTTACCAAGATATAGTTAATTACTAGAGTTAGCTGTATAGAGAACACTGTAGAATATACAGATAAAATAAAAGCGGAAACCTCGGATTTAAATCCGAGTGTTATGTGTACTGAAGAAAAGTAAAAATAATTGATGACAAATTGATTTTAATCGACACTCTCGACAACACTATCTATCTTGAGTCTATGCTCAGCATTTTCACCTTATCTCATCAACGGATTGGCCATTTGAGCTCTGGAACATCTCAATTGGATAAAAAAAAGTTTAGTCTACAAATTCATTCTACTCAAGTGTGGAAGTTAACAGATAAAAGAAGTGATAGAAGTCAAAAACTGAGGATATCCGAAGAAATCTTCCACTCCTGGACGATGGAACTTTGGATTTTTCTCACCTAGCAAACGATATTCTAGCCTTATTTTTCTACATGACATAGATCTCATCAAGACACATCTTCTTTCACTAAATTATAAAAATAAAAAACCTGGGAAGCCAAGTTAGTATGGACGACATTGTAGGCGACCCTATTTAGTGATCATTGACTCAACTCTCAAAGTGATATTATATCTTTAGGAATCACATAAATCGAGTTCAGATTCGTGATCAGCTTAGAAAACTGGGTAGGAAGAGTTATTTCAGAATGGATTTGGGCTTGTATCTAGCGATATTATGGTCATAGGTAACCTCATGGATCTACCAGTGATATATGATAGAGAGAGGTATCAGTATTTTCATAATAATACGCCAATGTATATAGCTATCGAGTTCGGATTTTTCCATTTGATAACTCTTTTTAATAGCGACAAAACCATGCATCTAGAACAGCCCAAAACTGCTAGTCATCCGAGACATATGTTAGGCACACTGGCCTCAGAATACAGATTTTGTGCATTTTGGGACCCTGTTTGGGCAATTTTTGCTTAAAAAACTACGATTTCATTCAAAATTAGTATCATATTCGGAATCAGCGTTAAAAACTGAGTTGATTTGTGTATGATGCAAATAATTCTAAGAAAAAATATTTTTGGAAAAAAATCCTGTAACCCCCTCAAGGGTGGTCAGATCAATAATAACAACTTTTTCGATAACTCAACTATTTCTTGTCCGATCTTTCTCATCTTCTTCTCTCGACCGAGATATTGATGAAACAATTCTGTGCACAAATTTCAGCTCAATCGAATGTAATTGTGAAGAGTTATCGTGTAAACGGACGGACGGACCACCGAACACACTGACCGATTCCAGAGTGTACTCACTTTTTGAGTACACAAAAAAGAAACTTTTCAATAATGAGCGATATAACTGTTGTCGTAACACAGTTTTGAGTATATCTCGGCAAGGAAAGTCCATAAGCACGAATGCTCATGGGATTTTTTTAGTCCCTCGTGAGTCCTATCTATGATTAAAAGATGAAGCTAAAAGCCTTTGAACAGTTAGGAGACATCCCTCGTTAGAATTCTGCAATTTATTAAGAGATTTTTTTCATCAGCAGAGATTAGGTAATTTAGTGGAACGAAAGAATTTTGGTTCATAGTAGGTTAAAATCAATCTTTTTACAAATATTAGTTGCTCTTTCTTTAAATGTCTTTGCTGAGTAAATTGTTAACA
Source organism: Macrotrachela quadricornifera (assembly GCA_022393335.1). NCBI lineage: Eukaryota > Metazoa > Rotifera > Eurotatoria > Philodinida > Philodinidae > Macrotrachela > Macrotrachela quadricornifera. The sequence goes on along the minus strand of JAJEKB010021488.1, from coordinate 574,305 downwards.
AAAATATTTTTATTTCAATTTGAAAATTAATTACCTTACTTTTTTAGAAAACACGACAACACCAGGTCTGGCAGATCAAATTACGACGGGTAGGTAAATAAATACGTCCATCACACTGATTTAAAATATACTTCTAGTGGTTCATAAATGAAATGATTTTAAAACTCTTTACAGACAAGCTCCCATACATTCTCGGAAATGTGAAACAAAGAATAACCTTCCGTATTAAGAGAAATCAAACATTTTAGCAGTTACTAGAACTTATTGAATGTCATTTGACTGCGAGCTTTATTACCAAATTTTCAATTCAATGAGTAATTCCAATCAAGTATATTTCAAAAAAAACGGTTATAGCTTAGCAGTCTGCGAAAATATCTGTTCTATGATTTAAAATACTGCAAAAATAATATCCTGTGTTAGACAATTTAGAATGTAAGAGTGACCAATTAGATAGAATATTCCATTACTTCTTCTTTTTTTAAACTGCTTCAAGTATTTTTCGGGGAAATGTCATATTTTTACTAGTTATACTACAAGCACCATGCTAATAACTTATTTTAATTTGAACACTATCAATTATGATAATCACGACAGACATGATCTTTTTGCAATTATTCAATGAGAACTTTCTTGTAGGAGACATAAACGCATACTTAAACTTGCTTTCGATCATTTAAAACAATAGTAGATGATGACACAAAAGTTTTATTAAGCAAATACATCGCGACCTTGTATTGTGGAAAGAGTATTACCCCTCCCAATTAGATGCGTTTGGAGAATATCCTCGGAAACTCGATTAAATGCTAAGAGAGCAAAACGTAGCAGATATAAGAGATATAGAGGTATAGGATTACACTTGTGTGAGGGACTGTAGGAGCGATAGGGCTTATGAGGGTTATAGGAGATGTAGGGGTTATAAGAGATATAGGAAATATAAAAGATTTTTCTTATAAAGTTTGCCCAAAGAGTTTTTGAGTTGAGGAATCCAATGGTTCTATTAGTTTTTTATGATTTTCCACAAAAAAAGTTTTCTTCACAAAAAAAAACAATTTTTTTTTTAAAGTTTGACCACAAGGTATTTTGAGTCATGAAATCCAGTGGTACTTTTAGTTTTTCATGATTCTCCAAACAAAATCGATTTTAATCTGAATTTTGGTGATTTTTTTACATGGGATTGCAAGAGTTCATGTATTTTGTGTTTATGTAAAATATATTTTTAAATTAAAATCTATAAAATGATCTAGTTGCTCTCTGAACAAACTTAATAACTTCCGTAAATTCACTTTTATGCTTAAAAATTTACCAAATTCTCACAGACTTTATAGTTAATGTGAATTTAGAAAATCAACTATATTTTCATGCATTATATTTTGGATAGGGGTGGCACTTTAACTTTAAACTTTAAAAGTTAAAGTTAAAGTGATTACTTTAACTTTAAAAAATAAAGTTAAAGTAACTACTTTAACTCTAACTTTTAAAGTTAAAGTAATTACTTTAACTTTAACTTTTAAAGTAAAGTTACAGTGCCACCCCTAATTTTGGATGGTGTTCATTATCTTCACCATATCACAAAAATAAATGTCAACCAATTTTTATATACTTCGGGCATACCAAAAGTACTGGCAGTGGGTCTTTTTTCCTCTATATTAGGGTTCCGGAAATTTTCTTTCTATACGGTCTGATAGAGAAAAAGAAACTCTATTTTTCTATGCTATTTGATCACTATTCATATAATATTATAGTAATAAAATTTCGATAGAAACTGTTTTTGTTGACAACTAGCTGGTTGTTTGAGATACTCACGTGTGAAGCATTTTCTGCTCTATTTTATTATCATTAAATATTTCATACCGAAAAACTAAAATATACCACAAGATGCAGCGTGAAGAGCTATACAATATTCAAAAGATTACTTATGTTATATTTCTATTTTTTCATTTTAAAAATAAACAAAATTTTGCGCAACCAAATTTCGATGCTACGAAATCAAAACTTCTTTTTTATGGAAACTGCATTCGTTTTTTCCCATTTTATCTTCTCATTACTTTCTGTATATATTAGACAAACAAAATACACTGCAAGATGCAGTGCGAAAAGCTCTACAATTCACAAAGAATAACTATAACAAAAAGTGAAAGAGCAAAGATGAATACAGCTCCTACTAAAAAAAGGTTCCCTTTTCGCAACGTGGAAAACTGGTCGCTCAAAGTTTTGCTCCTTTAGAAAACTAAAAAGTACAACTATACAGTAAGTGGCCATCTATAAATTGTAGAGCTTTTCACGCTGCATCTTGTGGTCTATTGTCGTCTTTCAATATAATCTGTTAAGCGACGATTAAATGGCATGACGACAAAATGAAATTCCAAAGTATTCCACGGTTTATGACCTCAAACAACCAGCTAGTTGTCAACAAAAACAGTTTCTATCGAAATTTTATTAGTATGATATTATATGAATAGTGATCAAATAGCATAGAAAAATAGAGTTTCTTTTTCTCTATCAGACTGTATAGAAAGAAAATTTCTGGAACCCTAATATAGAGGGAAAAAGACTCACTGCCACTATTTTTGGTATGCCCTAAGTACATCTCTATATTTTTTCTATCGCTATTTTAATACATGATATTTAACAATGTTTTATATGTCTTTAGAGAATTTTCGACTATTTTTATCAAGAAAAAAGTTTCTCTCCAATTTATATTTTCTATATATTTGAGAAATCATTGATATAGGCATCAGTAAAACATATTATAATAGGACTTTTTATTACAACAACTGAGAATTTTCTCTATTCTTCTCTATCACATCAAACAGAGTGAAAAACAATACTATAAAAGTTTATCTTTTCTCACAATTCAAAGAAAATGAAAGATTTCTTTTGATAATGATCATGTTTTCTTTTTCTTTTAGTACCACTTGGTGCCAGTTTGATAGATATTCCTCCAAATGCTATATGGAACAACAGTGGTCAAATATTAGCTGGACGAAACCCAACACTCTCTGGCCCTCAAGGTTTATATGTGAACGATGAACAAACACTTTATGTTGTTGACTTTGGAAATGACCGTATTGCGGCATGGAAATCGGGTAAAACAAATGGACAAATAGTGGCAGGTGGACATGGGAAAGGAAATGGTACTCATCAGCTGAATAAACCAACAGATGTGATTATGGATATATAGAGAGATAGTCTTATTATTTGTGATTATAAGAATAATAGAGTAGTTAGATGGCCTCGTCAAAAGGGAACAAGTGGAGAAATAATTATTTCAAATATCGATTGTCGTGGTCTGACAATGGATGACAATGGATTTCTTTATGTTTCTGTTGTTGAGAAACATGAAGTAAGAAGATATCGATTGGGTGAATCCCAAGTAATAGTGGTAGCAGGTGGAAATGGACAAGGAAATCGTCTTGATCAGCTCAATTTTCCCACTTATATATTCGTCGATCGAGAACATTCAGTATTTGTGTCTGACGTTGAAAATCACCGTGTGATGAAATGGATAGAAGGTGCAAAAGAAGGTATTGTTGTTGCTGGTGGACAAGGATATGGAAGTAGTTTGACACAAATGTGGTATCCTAATGGAGTTCTAGTTGATCAATTGGGTACTGTTTACGTAGCTGATAGTTGGAATGATCGAATTGTACGTTGGCCTAAAGGAGCACAACAAGGAAATGTCATTGTTGGTGGAAATGGTGAAGAAGCACAAGCAAATCAACTCAAGAATCCTAGAGGATTGTCATTCGATCGACAAGGTAATCTCTATGTTGTTGATTATAGGAACAATAGAGTACAACGATTTAATATTGAAATGCCATGAAATTAATCGGATGAACTGATCAATTTTATTTATTTTCAGCTATTGATTATTAGTTTTGGACTGCTGTGTAATTTTAATTGAAAAGAAATAAAAGAATAAAAATGAATTGATATATATCTACATTCACATGCACGCGCGCGACCAGAGAGACCCTGGTTGTTAGAGGCACAAAAGCCAACAACAGCAAAATAATGTACGTACATAAAATGTCTTTCCATTGTCTTTGTCCAACAAGAGCAGTATATTTCTGGATTGAATTGATGTAGAAAACATACATCAATTCAACGCTAAAAAAATAAAGAAGTTAATCATTCGGAAAACACTAACACTCCTCACGGAAAATATTTCATTTTGAATTGAAATAAATATATTAGTCTTTTGTTCCAATGTAACATTGATGTATTTATTTCGAAGAAATATTTTTCTTCTATACTCCCTAGATTGAAAGGATAGGATCTAGCAACGGAAATTCACCTGTGTCTGTCTGTCCGTAAAAAGGCAAAAATGACCACGTTGCTAAGGCATAGATGGACGCGTAACTATGGCACAAATGACCATTTTGTTAAGGCACATATGACCATGTAACTATAATAAAAATGAGCATTTGCTATTGGTAAGCAAAAAACTAACTATTTATTTATTGTATAAATACTATATCATTACTACTGGTTTTATTTAAATGACAAAATATGAAACGTAAAATAAAATCGGTACCAATACCATATTCTATTGATAATAAAGGACTTATAATTCTGATAATTCAATAATATTTTTTATCGATAGTGTATAATTTATAATCGGTTTTTGATAGATTGTAGAAGTTAAAACACATGATTATTGGGCTAAATAATAAAAATAAATAAGCAAGCATAAATCGTAAATGAATGGTTGTTATTAAATAAAATCATATTATTAAAATAATATATAGTTTATTTCATTATATAATAAACTGCGCTAATATAACATATAAATATTCATATTCATATTCAGATCGATATTATTAGCTTAGTTAATTAATATACATAAATACGTACTATCACCATTAGATTTAATATGAAAGAAGGAGAGGAACATATAAATGATTAAGAAAATCAAAGGTTTGTGTACATGTTATTTTTTAGAACTTTAAACATATGTGAAGACAAAGTTTTTATAGAGAACATTTTTCTTCAATATCAACAAGAAATTCCAGGAATTTAATTTTGAAAAGAAGTACAATTTGTCCAAATATTTATGATAGCACAAACCAGGAAGTTTTAGAAATGGAAATTTTAATAAGTATATGTTCAAATTGTACAAACTGTAAATCTTGCAAATTTATTTATTATTGTTCAATCTTCATAATCAATTGTATTTGAGTTTTAATAGTAAAACTGACTATAAATAATGAGTTCTAAATTACATACAATTTATAATAATAGATTTAATTAGTATCAAACTAAAAATTCTGTATTGAAATTTTTTGAAAATCAATTAGTAAGTTATCTTTCCCTAAACTGAAAGGCTAGAGTCTGCAGAACGTAAATTCACCTGTGTCTGTCGGTCTGTCGGTAACGCCACATAGTACAAATGACCATTTACCAACTATGATTGAAATGTCCATGGTAATTGTCGTACAAATAATTAAAATTATAACAGCCATGGCTAAAGTACTCACAGTAACTATAATGTAAAAGCCCATAGTATCAATGGTACAAATAACCAAATAATAGCTATGGCGAAAATGACCAATTCATTAAAATGCTTATAGTAACCCTAGTGCAGATGATCAAATAATAAGTATATAGTCTAGATGCCTATTCCTTATACTGAAAGGCTGACGTCTAGAAAACGAAATTCACCTGTATCTGTCGGTTGGTCTATCTGTTCGTCTGTCAGTAACGCGGTCAAAATGACCACGGTTACTATGGTTCAAATGAACATTTAATAACTATGGCTATAATGACCACAATAACTATGATTAAAATGACTACGGTAACTATGGTTAAAATGAACATGGTAGCTATGGTACAAATGACCATTCAACAACTACGATATAAATGACCACTTAATAAGTATGGTATAAATCACAATTTAATAACTATGGTTAAAATGACCACAATAAGTATGATTATAATGACCATAATAACTATGATTATAATGACTATGGTAACTATGATTCAAATGATCACTTTATAAGTATGGCACAAATGACTATTGGAAACTATAGTTCGAATATAGTTCAAATAACTATGGAGAAGACTATTCTAATCATCTAATTACTATGATTTAAATTAATCTACCAGTATTAATTAAAAATGACGATCATTGTTTAATTATTTATTTTGATTGAATTGTTGCTCAGTGCTACATCAATAAATAGGTGCTTTATCAATAAATTAGAATTTTATAAGTGAGTGTGAACAGAAAATTATAATAAATAAGAATCATATCCTTTGAATATTCAAGTCTTTACTGAAACTTCCAATATCAATCTTACTGACACTTTTACTAACGATCTTACTAGCACTGTTACTGGCATATTCTTGGCTGCTTTTACATACATCCTTACTAACACACTTACTAACATCCTTACTAACACCCTTACTGACGTCGTTACTAGCGTTCTTACTGGCGTCTTTTTTTTCTTTTCTTTCTCTTCTCTCACTTGTATGAGCGTATAAATAGCCGCACATCTACAAGTGTTTGGTCATTCTACATTAACCCATTCAACCCGATGAGACCCACCGGTGGGTCTCACTTTGTGTTTTCAAAATATCTAACAGAAAAGGACTTTCTCTCCTTGTTCTTAGACCGTGCCCTACACAATATGAGCTTTCTGCTTTGTCGTAGCTATGTCTGCGTCATTTATTTTATAGAGAAATGTTTCTCGTTAAAACAATCAAGACAAAAAAACTTGTCACAATCGGAGCAAAAGGTTTTTATTTTTTTCACTGTTGCCAGGCTTGATTCTCTTGATTGTTGTTGTCTAATTTTCTCGTAGCATCCAGCACAGCGTCGTCGAACATCGCGAGCAAAACCTTCTTTTTCTTCGAGTTTATGGTCAGCAAGCTTACGTTTTGCTTGAGCAGCTGGTTTCTGTTTCACGCCTGGCTTCAGGTTCTCGAACGACACGCCAAGTAGTAAAGATCGAACAAGGCTTTCACGAAAATGCAGAGTAGGTACTTTGCTTGCATCGTAGTTTTCTTTGTATATCAAATAGCTAATGACCAACACCGTCCCGAAAAGCAATTCAAATGCTACCTTCCGGTACCATTTTATTGACCGCCTGAGACAGGTGTAATATGAGGATAGCTGATCAGATAAATCACTACCTAATTTTCCTTTGTTGTAATCGAGCACAACTTGTGGCTTCATGATACGTTCATTTTTGCTGGTAGTACTTTCAGTATTCACCACAGTTGCTGAATGCGACGGTCTTGTAGATATCATCAAGACATCTTTTTTGTCCTTCTACCTGATCAGCTTTACGCCGTCTTTATTCTCCAAACCGTAAATTTCCCCACGTCTGAGATTTCTTTGAACAACTTCGCTGCCTGATCCCACACGATTACTTCCGAATGTTCCAATATGGTATGTATCATCTTCTAGCAAACGTTTGGCAAGAGGAATACTAATGAAGAAGTTGTTAGCTACCACAGTTCGATAGCATCCTTCAAGACCATCCAATAGATTCATCACGACTGTTTGGGCATGTCCAAGACCTGCCATAGGATCTTGTTAACCAGTATAAGTCAAAAAATTCCAGGTGTATCCATTGATAGCCGCTAACTTGTACATTTTTACTCCGTACTTATGGGCTTTTCCAGGAATATATTGTTTGAATAAAAGCCTACCTTGCCACGGTATCATAGTTTCGTCAACAGTCACAATCGAACCAGGTACATATACCGACAAACACCTTGCTCTCAATAAATTCAAGAGTGGTTTCAACTTGGAAAGCCTATCTTGATTCGCATTTGCATTATCATTGTTCGAAAAATGCCAAAATTTGAGTGGTAATTCGAATCTCTCCTTCGACATAGCATTCCGAATGATGTCTGAACCGTACAGTTGACTACTGCTCCAGTAGTATTTCAGTTTTGGCATTTGTACCAACCCCATTTCGATAATGATTCCAAAGAACTTCAGCATCTCTTCATTAGTGGTTGGTTTCCATTGATGAAGTATTGACCGTTTACTAATCTCATGATTTTGCAAGTATTGCTGTGGGTATCGATTAGTTTCACGAACTATGAGGTCAATAATTTCGTCCGTTA
>JAJEKB010021488.1:437780-469801 GCA_022393335.1 Macrotrachela quadricornifera | reverse complement strand
TTCATCGAAAATAGGTGTTTTTTCACAAAATGATGATTTCATCGTGGCGGGTGACGAACACCATTGCTGATTATTGTCTTTCTCGTGGAGAAGAATCTTACAAACATAAATTGTCTGATTGACTGATTAATTGCGTGTATGTCCGCACAAGGTCAAAAAAACATTTTATTAATATTTTCTATAAAACTTAACCGAAGGGTTAATCGGGGTCGAGGAAGTCGAATCTGATGTTAGTTTTTCGAATTTTTTTTCGGATTGATTATTTTACAGAAGGGATCACTTTTTTTGCAAAAAAAATTTTTTTATAATGGTTGACTGTAGGGTAACCAGGGTTGAGGAACTTGAATCTGACTTCGGTTTTTTTAATTTTATAAATGAATAGCATGACGGTAGTTTAGAAACACGATTTCTACGAGAAAGAGCTGAGCGAGTCTTTGGACGAGCGTTATATAAAATTCATCTAACATAAATTCTTTGATTTTTTCCAGTTTTTCAAACCTTGTTGATACAGCTGGACAAATTGTCGATGATGCTAAAGCGATGTGTGACATTGCCGCAAATTATTACGAAGAATTTTTTAAAAGATCAGAGATTATAAGACGGCATCCTTATACCACTCCTTTAAAAATGCCATTTTACCTAGTGCTTGGAAAGATACCAGAATGATTCTCCTTGCTAAAAAAGAATCTATTTGTTCGCCTTCGCTAACTCGTCCTATTCCACTTATTGATTCCTTTCTAAAGATTTGCGAAAGGTTATTTTTAACTAGATTTCGTGATGTTCTCTTGCGTCGAGGCCTACTTCCTGACACACAATCAGGATTTCGTGATGGATTTCGAATTCAAACTCGTCTGTTGTTATTCTTAGAAGACATTTATAGTCATATGTCCAATAGTTCACCTGTAAGTACAATCTTTATTGATTTTCGTTCCGCATTTGATCAACTCTGGCATCAAGGCTGTATCGGTAAACTTCGTAGATTAGGTATTCCTATTTCTTACTTGAAATGGATAGAAGTTTGGCTTCTTAATAGAAGAAGTTTTATTGAATTGTATGGTGAAAAATCCCAGTGGTTTTCAATACAAAAAGGAGGACCCCAGGGAAGTGTTCTTACACCGACTATATTTATCACATATCATTGCGATATGAGCCAATTTCTATCTTCATGTTCAAGTCATTTTTTTACTGATGATGTTGCGGCTGTTCTAGCTGGTCAAATCGGTATTCGATATACAGATCAATGTATAGATCTTGAAAAAAGAGTAAAATTCTTTGTCGAATATCTCGAATATTATGCTTGTATTTCTGATCAACCTTTAAATAAATGTAAAACGGAGGCACTTTTCAGTGCTCGAGCTATAGGAAAACCTAATTTTATTATTTCATTTGGTGATGAGAAAGATACGATTTGTTGGAAGAATGAGTATAAACATCTTGGATAAATAATTTTCTCTAAACTAGGTTGGGGTAAATTAATTAAAAATGTAGAATCCACTGTTAGAAAAAGAATAGCTCTTATTCGTTCATTTAAATTATATGGATGTTCCAGTCCTAGTCTTAGAAAAGCTCTTTTTTATTCTCATATATTACCAATTTTTACTTGGATCTATCCTATATATCCCCTCTTAACTCGTAAACAACAAGAATATATGTCGAAGTTCTATTATACATCATTACGCCGCACGCTTTATTGTTTACAATGGAATGAAATATTTTTTGCGCATATGCTTGATGAATTGTCATTAGAAGATCGTTGTGCCACTTATTGGAACAGATATCTAGTAGCACTTTCAAATTCGACAGATGGATTTTTTCTTCTTCTTGAAAAAGCTAATCCCTGTGAATTCCGTAAAAGCTGGTTGAATAGAGAATTTTCTATTAAAGGATTAAGAACATCAAAAAGATTTGTCGCTCATCTGACTATTCTTGAAAAAATTGTAACATGGGTTTCTTCTGTTCCTCAGCTTGATCTAGATGATATTCAACTCTTACAATACTTCCCAGATACATTTTGTTAAATATGTCTTTTTTCTCTGTACGTTTTTTCCTTTTTTGTGCTGTTTTATAATTAACATTGTTCTTGGCGTTTCTCATTCCGTATGGTCTCTTCTTTACTTTTTTCATTTATATATATATATATAATTTACTATAACCCGTACTATTAGGATCTTCTGATCACAGTTATCAGCAAAATAAAAAAAAAAAAAAAAAATTATATTATTGCAATGAATTGTCTGGTTATCGTTGATGTCAAATGTTTGTTCAAAATGAATGAGTTTTAGTCAGAAAAACAATGTATCTTCGCTATAACTGACCACTTTTTAATCGTGATAGTAGTGGCTTTAAACTAGTCGAGAAATTAATATATCATTAATGCCAAAAATATAGCAAAGCATGGCTAACCGACACCAAAAAAAGAAGTTTAGCTTTCTCAGTCCTACTCATTGATACGACTTGGGAATGTTGATCATGTTATGCATGAACTAAGAAAAGACTAGAATACCATCCCAAAAAATATTTAATGAATAATATATTCTTGAATAAAAATAAAAATTAGTAGAAAACGAATAAATGAATAAATTCTTTCATCTCTACATAGAAAATGTTTAGAAAATATACGAATAAAGTTTTATAAGATATATGAATAAATGTGTATAATCATCCAATATTTAATTGAAATTAGTCCATTTAGGCTCATAACCAGCTGGTACACTCTTTATCGAAGAGGGAAAGTACTGATCATCATATGTAGGTTGGTCCTTTATGTTATAAAGACTCACAAGTGCTTCCCGAACAGCCATCCAAGCCCGTCGTTGATCTAATGGAGGCATGGATTGATCACGCATATCACCTGTTCTGGCTTTTTCATCGATATCATTGAGCCATTGTTGAGCTCGTTGTTCATAATACGTACGTCGTGGTGAGAATCTTTCACCTCCAACAATTAATGCAGATTTATCCTGCCAATTCTGATAGCATAGTTCTAACATTGGATATGTAGTTTCTATCCATCGCCAGCGTTTGAATGCCATGGTTATATGATGTGCGCTTCTATGTTCATCATGATCAAGTTGTGTATTATCACATTTTGTTCCACATCCAGGACAACATGCTTGACAGCCAAGTCGTTGTGTAATTAACATTCGACATGCACGTTTAGCTTCTTCATCAAATTCTTTCTCACGATTGGTGATTTGTTGAATTAGATCCTCACGTTGATTGATAATTTTCATAAATCGTTGACGAAATTGTTCAGGTTCTTCGATTTTTGCCGAAATTCCAACAAGATTTTCATTTTTAAAACCTGGAATAATCGTTTGTAAAGCTTTAATAATCGATTGATAAACTTGTTGAACATTAAGACATGTATGAGTTTTTACAACATCAACAGCTTTATCAATACAATCACAAATTAATTTTTGTAATTTAAGAATTTGTGATGAAACAATATGTTGAGCACTAAGTTCAATATTTTCTAATGCTAATTCCATATAATATCGATTAATATCAAGTATATATTTCATAATATTATCACCATTTGGTGGATTAGAACCAATACTATTATCATATGCATTCCGAGCAATTTTTTCTGGGTCAATATGAGAATTATTAGTAATTTTAAGACCAATTTCAGTATGTATTTTTTCCTTGTGAAGTGTCATAGTTTCTTCGAAAAGTTGATTAAGAAAATCATTTGAAAATTTTTGAGCTTGTTGATTTGAATCTCGAATAAGAATAAATTGTTCTTTAATATTAATCATCCAAATTTCTAATTCTTTTAAAGCAATACGCATTTCATTATGTTTAACTTGTGCTACACGTATAGCTTCATCAATAAGAATACTAAGTGCAATAAATATTAGATCAACTGTTATATTTGGTAAATTAATTGAACGATAATATTTTTGAATAGGTGATTGTTGTCCATTCATTAAATTATCAATATAATTTATTAAATTTGTTATTGTTTGAGGATCTGAATAAGCAAATTTAATATTTAAAAGCATTGAAACAAGTTTTCGATTAAGTTCTGGTATAATATCATCAATAACATGTCGAAATATATCTCGATTACGATCATGATCATGATGATCTCTAAACCATGGTAAACGAACTTGAAAATCATCTCCTGATGATTTAAAAACTCCGGTTATTCTACTAAAAAATGATGGATCTTTTTGTGGTATTGATAAATGTTGTACAGTTGATTGAAACATTCTTTCTAAATTATTACGTTTTTCTCTATAATTATTTCGATCAAATATTGGACATCGATTATAAATATCATTTTTATTTGCATTAGCTCTTCGTGAACGTACTAAACGATTATAATTATTAAGAATTGTACTAATAATATCTTCTTCAGTTTTACGCATTGCATCAATACTTCGTTCAAATTCAAATTTTAATTCATGATGTTTTAATACTAATGCTTGATTAAGTTGATCAACATCAATATCTGTACGAGTTTCACGTTCAAAAAATGCTTTTGCACTTTCAAGTAATTGATATTGTACTTGAATTGTAGCACTTTCACGTGCTAATATATAAGCATCATCTTCAAATTGTTCTTGTAAAACTTGTTGATAACATCGAATTGATGGTTCAATATTTTTTCGAATATTATTACGTAATTCACCAAAATGAGTTTGTTGTGTAGATGAATCAAATTGATCTAATGCTTCATGAACAAGATCAGTAGTAAGATTATTGAGTTGTTGAATACCTTTTTGAATAATTTCTTTCATATAAATATCAGGAATAATTTGAGTTTGATTCTGTCGATTTGTTAATAATTCTTTGAGCATTGCTCGTCCATTCATTAATTTTTCTGATTTTTCCTTTATTATATCTTTTGCTATTTCTTTTAATTCATTTGTTACACTTAATTCATAAAGTGTTCGACATTCTAGTAGACCTTGACCAAGTTCATCAATTGAATTCCAATTAGTACCGATTTTTTTATAAAAATAATCAAAATTTTTATAACCAAATTTATTTTTTATTGTTTGTTCAGTTAATCCACGAAAAATTTGTGTACGAAGTTCATTAATTTTTGATGGAAATGTTTGATTACGCCATCGTTGTGTAAGATTTAAATCAGGATTTGTATCTTCAGAAAAAGCACTTGGAAGAAGAGCAAGATTTTCATCATTCATTTCTAATTCATTATCAATTGATACACGAAGAAAACGTGATGAATTTTGCAAATTTGTACGTAATTTAATTAATTGTTCAACAAATACATTTTTATTACGATCCATTTGATCACGAAGAACAAACATTAATTTTGGTTTTAATGGTGAACTTTGAATTTGTAATTTAGCATAAAGACTCATACCAATAAGTCCTTCAAGACTTGAACTTAATTCACCTTTATGATTAATTAAAACAATATGAGATGATAAAACAGCCATAGTTATCATTTGATTATCAAATATTGAACCAGATTCTTCAAGTGAAAGAAGACCTTCAGAATCAAGTATGACAATAGTCATTGTTTTGTAATAGGCTACACCTAAATACATACCAATTGTACATCTACCAGCACTAACACGAAAATTACAACCAAATGTTGTATTTAATAGTGAAGATTTAGCTGATGATTGTTCTCCAATAACAGTTAATACAGCAAGTGGACCACCTTCTATGATATGTAATTTTTTTAGACACATTTCCATTAAACTACTTTGACATAGAAGTGGTCGATTACGAAGTATATGAATAGCATAACCTCGATAAACAAGTTCAGCAAGTTTATTCGATATAGAATGAAAATCGGATGCATATTGTTCAAATAGAATTGGTTTTTCATCATGAAGATAATCATATAATGCAAATAATTCATCTATAATTAAACCAAATGTTAAATCAACATTAGCTAATTGTGCATCTTTAGTATTAATTTGTTCTTTTAAATCTTTTAATTGTATACGTAATTGTTCAATATTTGATTGTCGTTGTTCTTCAATTATAAGTTTATGTTCACATTCAAATGCTTGTTTTTTAAGTGATTCTTTTTCTAATTTAAGTGTAGGTGTATAACGTAAACGCCATTTTTCAAGATAAAATTCAGTAATTACGATACATATGTATGGAAATTGTTGAAGAAGTTCAATTATAAATTTTGCATATGGATTCAATGTTTTATAAGTTTGACGTTCACGTTCGATTTGTTTTAATTTATTTGATAAGTCTTTTGATTCATTTGTATAATCGACAATTTCAGCTAGACGTTTTCGAATTGAATCACTTTGTGAACGAGAATAACTAATTGGTGTAACAATTTTTAAATTTTCAGTTTGATCAGATAAATTTCCGAAAAGATTGTCTAAGATATTTTCTACTTGAAATTTAATTATACGTGGACGAAGTGGACATTGAGGATCGGTACGATTGATAAGATAAGCAGATTGTATAGCAAATATAGATCGAAATAATGGTCGTTCATTCATAATTTGTTCAAATGTTTGAAATAATCTAGCAAATTTTGAAATTAATCGTTCGGCACGACGTCTAATTTTAAAATCAGGCAATATACCTGGTATCGAAAATTTGGGCACAGTTGTCCATTCAATATTTGTTTTCCAATTATTTTGATCGGCATAAGTTTTATATTTATCAATTAAATTTTCTTCATGTTGTCTTGTTGTTGATGTTTCATTATCGAATTTTTCATTGAATATACAAACAATTGTTGGCGGTGGTGGTGGTGATGATGATGTTGTAATCATTAATTTTAGAAAATTATTTTCATCTTTTATATCATCAGGTGTAACATAAAGAATTTGAATTGTTGCATACAATTGAATAGCACGAATAAGTGAAAGATTAAGTTCATGATCTACAGTACCATGAACATCGAAAATAATATATGACTTTTCATTTGCAATACCAGTTATAACATCAATACATGATGAACGATAGATTGAATCTTCAGTTTTATTGTAGAGTAATGCACTTCGTTTATCATTAAATATAAATGGTATAAGACTTGTTTTACCAAAGCCAACACAACGATCACTACCAACTTGAATATATAAACGATCTGTAGATAAACAGAGTATTTCAATGAGACAATTGAAATTTATTTTATAAATTGCAGAATTAGATGTATCTCCAATATAATAACTTAAAGGTATTGGCAAGTCATTTTTACGTATAAATGTACCAAGAAATTGTTGACTTTCAAGTGATAAACGTTCGATAGCAATAGTAAGCAATATACGTGTAGTAATTGTATCCAAAAGTTCAATGAATTCATCAGCTAATCTTGTTGTATCAAATTTATGCAACAATTCGACACATTTTGGTAATACTGAATGAATATCAGTAAGTGTATTACAACGTTTGAGACTATCGATAATAAATGGTGTTAAATCTTGTTTACGATTAATTAAATTAATAAGAATCAATTCAGTAAATTGTTCATCGATGATTGTATTGAAAGCACTATCCAATGGTCCATTCGGATTAACATGTGATGAACCACCTAATTGTTTGAATAGTGTTAATAATTGATTTGGATCAAATTTCAATTGTTCAGCTGGAATTTTCTTTAGAAAAGTACTTGTTTCAGAATTTAAAAATGTAGGAATATCAACATAGGCATTGGACATATGATCATCGTAGATTTCGTTCCATTCTAGAAGAAAAAAAAAATATGCATTACACATCGGTACATTTAAATAACAATTCCATATATATTTATTAATTATTTAATTCGATTAAAAAGCAGACTTTAATTTCGTTGAATCATGGAAAACTTTCATAGATCTTTATATATAAAGTATTATTATATTGGTGAACGTCGGATAATATAGAAATGTGGAAAATCCTTTGTAAGTTCTCCAAGTAAGACTAATTAGTTTCTATGACTATGACATTATTTTCGAGAGATAAATTAGAATACAAACGAAAATTTGAAACTTAACTGAATATGTCATCACAAAAGCAATTTTCTGTTTATTAACTACGAGGCTTCTTTGTATGATGAGAGTTTTAATAAGAAATATAATAGTGTTTTTACAATCCCTTGATTCCGAAACTTAAACTATGTTTCAATTGAATGTAATTACACAATATGAACTAGTTTTATCTTATAACTACTTTCAAATACTAACGTTTTCTGAAGTCTTATATCTATTATTTAGATTCGTACACGATACATAATTATATTCTTTGATAATCATTTGGTACTAATATGAAAAATTAATTTCAGTTCTTCCTATTATAAAAAACAGGCATAGATAAATAGTGGTTTAAAAGGATTTTTTTTTCAAATCTTAAGAAGGAAAGAATCATATATCTATTCAATAAATTTATCTCTCTTTGTTATAGAGAAAAGAGAACCTGCAAATGATTTAAAATACATAAGATATAGACAATCGATTGTATAAAGTAAAGCCTACCTTTCGTATCATTGTTCATATTCCATAAAGCAAAGCTAGAACAGAAAAGTATACTGAATTAGACTCGTTGTGGAATAATATCTACCTGCTAGTGAGCGATCGTGGTGATTGAATAGTAGTTGAACTAGTAGTGGTTGCATTTTCAGTGCTCTAAACACAATTGTGATTATTTATAAATATTGATATAGTACATAAATGATCTAATTTTCTACGAATTCTATTTAATTTAAGTTTTAGAAAAATATTTGGTACTTAACGGTAAACTTTTCTATAGTTCTATTTGAAAATATCTGTTATTCATTATACTCATTAGAATTCCTGCTCTCTCTCTTTTTAACCGTTATGAAATGGAACATAGACATTGAGGGGTCCACGAAAAATAAAGTTTATTCCGTTTTGCTTTTCTATATACGTTAAAAATTCTTTTAGGTCCCTTTAGATCCCTTTAGATACTTTCAGATCGCTTAAGATTCTTTTAGATACTTTTAGATCCCTATAGGTCCCTTTAGGTTCCTTTAGATCCTTTTCGCTCTCTTTATGTTCTAAAAGGATCGAAAATGAGCTAAAAGCATCTAAAGGGATCTGGAGGTATCTAAAGGGATCTAAAGGGATCTAAAAGAACCTAAAGGGACCTAAAGGGATCTAAAAGGATCTAAAAGGTCTAAGGAATACCCAAGTAGTAAAGCGTTAAATGTCATTTAAGTAAAAGCAAAATTTTATGTAGAAAAATAAAAATTCTGTATAGAAAGTAAAACGGAATAAATTTTATTTCTCGTGGACGTATGTAGACATTCCACAATGTTCAGCTAGGAAACATGAACTTAAGAACAAATTTAAACTATCAAATTAACAAAACATGGAAATAATCAAATATGTAATGAGAAGGCGGCTGTCAAACAATAATATGATATATAAAAACAACAAGATAAATAAACTCACTTGTGGCATAAGTTCAATGAAAGGCATTGCTGGTTCAATTTCTTTGAGCTGAACGATATACAGATCTTCACCTTGAGGTAGACATGAAACGACATGAAATCGTCTTCCTGCTGGAAGCAGAATTTCATCTTCTTTTTCAAAAGTAGAATGTTGTGAAATTTTTCTGCCACTTATACATTCAATACTAAAAAGAGTTCTGGTGCCGCTTGTACCCAAAAATTTTTTATTCTTCAAGACATCTAATGTCAATGTACATGAATTGAAACCCCACCAAGTAATTGTTGTTCCCTTCAAATAGTTGTTTCGCATGTCAAGACAGATACCACGATAAACAGTACATTGAACCAATGGAACATGCGAAAGTGCTTTAAAATATAACTTGAGATAGAGAAACCAAGGTTTCAACATTTGTCGATTCTCGTTGCGAAGTGTAGCATTCAAGATAGTGTACAAAGATTTTTTTCCTAATGGCCATTCCATCGAGTAGAGCATGATCGAAGCTGACTCATCTATCGATAAATTATCTGGTGGAGGTTTCATACATTGTGTTTTGACCAAAGATGTCATTTCCTTTATATCATCGACAATGGTGATAAGAGGTTCGACGGCTTCTTCTAATGAAACAAGAGGCATTTTCTCATAACCTTCAATAGGCAAATATTCTTGATCAGATGTCTCTTCAACATCCAACAAGCGCTGCCGATGTTGTATCTCGTAATTAGATGTATTGTTTGAGGCCATTTTCTAAGTTTTAGATAGATTCGAATTATAATACAAACGATTTTTGAATGATAATAATTCAATATAATGACTTCTTTTTACCAATCAATATTACCAATCTCGGAGTTTGTACAACAGCGACTAAAACATACATAATGTGCATACGACCATGAAATAGGCTACGTTACGAAATCAACAACAAGCAAGAATGTATATAAATGGTAATAAGGACCTCACAGAAAAAAATCGATAGAAAGGAAAAAAAAGCACCACTCGCTGATATGTCAGAACAGAAAAAAAATGTAGGTCATACATGCTTGCAAACAACTATTTCTCTCCATCAGTCTGAATAAAAGAATATGACTTCATGTGCAAGTATAGAAATTATAAAGTATCGTCGTATATAGAGAAAATATAAGAATAATTCATGAAATTACTTAACTCGTTAAGGTTCGACTTCTTTTTTACAAAAAAGAAAAGTTTCTTTTATAAATATTTCGATATGATTTTTATTTTTGTTGTAAAAAAAATATATTTTATGATTAATTATTTCTCTTCTTATTTAACAATTATTCTCTTTCTCGTCGAGAGGAGTCTAGCAGAAATAAATTGTTTGCTTGCTTGTATGTCCCCACTTTATTGATTGGTCCAAAAATTAAGTAAAGAAAAAAAAGGGTTATTTTTTATAAGGGTTGACCAAAGGGTAATCGAAAACGAGGAATTCAAAACTGAAGTCAGTTTTCTAAAGATTTTTTGAAGCTCAATTTTTTAAATAAACGATAGATTTTTAACAAAAAACATTTGTTTTTATGTAGTTTGGTCGAAGGCAGTTGTGGTTGAGGAACTTGCATCTGACTTCGGTCTTTTTAATTTTATAAATGAATGGCTTGGCGGTAGTTTAGAAGCATGATTTTTACGAGAAAGAGCTGAGCGAGTCTTTAGACGAGCGTTACTTGTGTTAATAAGTTACAAGAAGAGTTCGATGATTGGCAACTATTTTTCAATAGTCAAGTTATCATGTAGGTTAAGCAAAAAAAATCTTTGAAAACTATGACTAGTTCTATATAAAAAATCGAAAGTGTTCCCTGTAAATGTCAATTTTCCTAGATAATAGGTTTTTGAATTTGTTTCAAATATATCTCATAAAATTAGTTTTTTCAGATAAAATATATATAATCGGATTCAGCTCATGGAGTTACGTCCAACCATATAAATGAATTTCTAAAATTTGCTCGAGTTTTACCAGTCTTCAACCTTATTCTGAAATTAACCGCCCTCACTCTTCACAGTAGAAAGTCAGGAGGATGCATGCAAAAGTATTCTTTTCTAAGATCTAACAGTTGATGTAGATTAAGGGGAGGACAGTTCAGTTCAGTTCGAAAGAACTGAACTGTTGAAACAGTTCTTTTGATAGGAACTGATCTGATTGTTCGTACAGTTCCTTTGAGAGGAACTGGTTTGTGAGAACAGTTCTTTTCATAGGAACTGTTTGAAAATTTTCCCAAAACAGAACAAAATTACTCAATACCCGGAAGTATTATTCCCATAACAGAACAGTTTTGTTCTGTTTTTGGAATACTACTTCCGGGTATTGAGTAATATTGTTCTGTTTTGGGAAAATTTTCAAACAGTTCCTATCAAAAGAACTGTTCCAACAGTTCAGTTCTTTCGAACTGAACTGAACTGTCCTACCCCTAATGTAGATACATATGTATGTACTCTGTCATTCCCTAAAATAACGGTCCTCAATGTTTTATAGTCTTAGAAGAGAACCCGGCAAGGCTTGAAATCAGACATGAGTACAAATGAAGAAAGTCAAACCGCTCGACAATATGATGTAAAATCCTACAAGCAAACAATATCATAAAAAATTTGCTCACCTATAGCTAGAATGCTCGTTACCTAACTCCTCTCCTTTATTCAGAAAAAATCACTCCCCATATATACCAATAAAACAAGGAAAATAATACACTACAGAATATCAAGAAAATCCTAAAATAACATGGACAAAAGAATAATGTCTACAAGAGCGGTGGAATAAACCAGCATTCGCGAGCAACGTTGAAAAAAGAAGAGGAAGAAAAGAATGATAGGAAGAATCCATAATCATAGAAAGGAAAAGAGAGAGAATAGAAGCCTCTGTGATGTTTGAAGCATCTATATATGATGATAGAATAAAGAAAAGACGAAAAGAAATACCTCATATCCTAACACCTATGAACTTTATGATAAAAAGAATTAGTGAAATCTATTTAAAAATAAACGAGAAAACAAAAGAACTCAAGTACTAAAACCTATCTGAAAAAAAAAATACTATTACGTATATTATACATGCTACAAACAAGTAATGTCCAATTGAGTGCGCATTTTTTACCCTATGCTTCTGAATATGCAATCTTTACTAACAATTTTTACAGGATATCTAAAAGGTCGAGAACTCTAATAAGAAATCTGGCTTTAGACACCGGTGTTACACTTTGAAGAGAAACCAAGATTATATTCGGAGCTAGCGCATAAAATTACATCGAAATATATAGAGCGCAGCGTGTTATTCATAAAAAAAATTTTGAAAAAAACGCGTTATCATCTTAGCAACTGTGGGATTTTTCTTTTGAAAATATAACTTATGGCTTCTACCACCTTAATCTACGAAGGCAGAAATACTAAATATAAGATCTTAGTCTGCTAATATTCGAGAAACTCACAATGAAATAGCCTACCGTATCTTGAGAATGTAAATAAATGGACAGTGTTGATAATAATTTTATTGATGAAAATCAATATAATATAACAAGCAATAATGATGAAAATAACGAAAAAAACAATCACGATGAAATAAGCGAGAGAAAAATAACAATTACTAAAATATATAAATATGTATACATTTATATATATATTGTTAGGAAGTGTTACTAACACTTCTTCAGATGTTACTCATTCATCATCTACATCATGTTTGTTATCATCGAGGACGTTTTGCGTGTTCTGCTATATGTGGCGATTTTCCTTTTCTCGTTCTGTCATCTGTATTTTTCCTTTCATGTCTATTACATATATGTGGTCTTTTCCTTTCGTTCTACATGTGTCATCTTCTCATATGTATTATATTCGTTGGGTTCTTTCCATCATCATCTGATGGACAGTTCCTAGAGTTGTGTGATCTTCTTGCCTATATATAGCATGTGACTTTTCATGAATAAACCAGAGCGATATACGTCTACATTCATCTCATCTCGACGATCTAGAGTTAGACACTTAACAATATATTAAAATATAGCATAGAAAATAAAAAAGAGGCAATAATAGAAAGAAAATCTCATGATGATCAATATAGTGATATAGCTATTTATATCATAGGAAAGAAAAAAAATACATACAGTAGAACCTCTCTATTGTGAACAACATCGGGACCGGAGAAAAGGGTTCATTATGCGGAGGTGTTCACTATAGAGAGTTGATACATTATATGGCCTGAAATGAAAGGAATCTGAGAATAATAGAGAAAAGCTCAAGTATTTATTCTGCTGTTCATTTATTATTAAATAAACGATGTCAATAAAAACTTTTTCCAAACTTCAATAAAAAAACTTATTGTTTTTCAAAAAATATTCTAATGTTGGTAGTTTTTTCACTTTTCAATCAATATATAAATCAATAAATTAGATTCTGATTCACTTGTTAATGAATGTAATTGTGGTTGTTGTGAAATCGTAAATGAATGGACATATTCATCTAATTTTTGTGAATTCACATTCTGGAATTTTCGTTTTGCTTGTTGATTTTGATTTACTTCATAATCATGTAAGTATTCTGTCTTTCGCTTTAAGACGTTTGACACAGCACCAATTTAAATATGATACTATTCGGATAAGGTTCGTTGAGATAAACCTTTACCATCTTTATAATCAAAAATTAGTTCTATTTTCTTTTGTACAGTTAAATCATGTATTGATGCCATATGTAGTTCAAACCCGCTACATTCGGACTATATATAAAATGCACTCACTTTTAGTGCATACAAAACAAATATGACAGAGACCAGAAAGAGATCAGAAAAACATCACATGTATGTTCACATTGATGAGGTTACCGTATCAGATTGAACCGAAAAGAAGCGTTCATTGTTCAGAATAAAGAGGTGTTCATAATGGAGAGGTGCATTTACAGCAAAAATCACTCCGTCGGATTTGAGATCGTTCTGTATACGGAGGTGTTTACTATAGAGGGGTTTTACTGTATTATTATTTTCTCCATAGATATATATAACAAGAGAAATGAGCTTTAAATCCTTATAAAAGATCGATATATGAATGAAATAATATGGGTTCTAACAAAAAACGAGAAAAGGAAATGAAAAAGAAATTTGATATAAAATAATTACAAAATATTCATGACCTTTCTGTAAACATTAAGTCAAAATGCTTTCAGTGCTTTGTACATTTCAAATAAGTTTAATTTAATAAGAGCTTGAAAACAAAGTTTAACTTTGAAGCTGCTAATATTTTAAAATTTCCACTTTTACTTTTTTGAAAACAGCTTGTCAGTACAGTCCCTTCCGGGAGCTAAAATATGGAACTCACATATCTTCTTCAATTTCATTTTGTTAATATAGAAATATATGTAAAATGAATAATATCTAATAGACAGTAATTACTTTCAAAATAATCGATTGTCAGATAAATGATCCTCCCTATTTATATTCGAATTTTGAATTGTTTTTACTGACGCCCTATTTTTTATTTGGTTGTTGCTACTCGCTCTTTATTTATTTCTTTACTATACTCGTACGCATAAAAAAGCTGTATTTGTAACGCTACGATCTCGAAATCCGAAGGTTAGAAAATTATGATTCAAATACCGTATGAAAATATGAAGACCAAATTTATACCAGTCGAAACACGTTTGTAAATAGTGTCTTTAGTTTAGCCATGGAAAGCGTCATAAAAAGACGATTTTTTTCAAACTTTAATTTTCTTTTGTTTCGAGATAATTCAAATGAAAGAAAAGTTAGGTGCCACTCTAACATAACAACTGTTTGACAGGTCAGATCTTGAAGTTTCGATTTCCTCCCCCCAACTCGGTTTCGTTGGTATCATGATGGATGGTAATTGAAGAATAGACAAGAACAAGCAACGATGCCAATTATACCATTGCTGTCTTATCAGAGTTTCGTTTCTGTGTGTTTCTCTTCTATTCTCTTTATGTTATCATCATTCTCTCCTTCGATTCTTTTGTAAGTGTCCATAAAAATTTGTAAAAAATAAAAAAAAAAAGTAACGTCGTGAAATAAACAAAGCATAATTTCTAAAAAAGAAATGTTTGACAGCTGAAAGTGTAACTGATAATGAATAATAAAAAAGAAAGATAATTAAGTAACTAATGAATAGTGTTAATCGATATTTCAAAAACTCGGTTTATATTTAAGTTCGCATTCTCAGCAAAGTCGAGATGCCATCTAATCTTTCTTTCTTTCTATCTAAATGTACGTATAGAGAATTGTCATTTTTGATGATGATGATCTCAGGAATGGAAAATCAGAAAATAGTCGTTCAAACATGACATGAAAACATCGGGGCCAAATCATTATCATTTGTTTTCCGATTTTAAATACGATATTCCGTTTGTTTATATTATGCCGAAGAAAAACGCGGTTTTGTCTTAACACATTCAACGCGACGGGTCCCACGGGTGGGACCCGCTATATTTTAGGAAGAAAATGACTAGAAAAGCACTATTTTCTGCTTTTTTCGTTTGTTTAAAAGGTTATGTGATTTATCATATATTTTCTTGAGCCTCTCTTTAACCGTTTATTTTACAGAATAATGTTTCTCGTTAAAGCAACCAAGGCAATAGATTTTGGCACAATCGGAACAAAAAGTCTTTACTTTCTTTGCGGTTGCATTACTTGTTTCTCTTGATTGTTGTTGCCTTATTTTTTCGTAGCAGCCAGCAGTGTCTCCGGACATCGCGAGAATATTCTTCTCTGTCTTCCAACTTATGATCAGCAAGTTTGCGCTTGCTTTGACTTGTTGATCATTGTCTCGCCCGAGGCTTCAGATTTTCAAATGGTATACCGAGCAGTAAAGGTCTCACAAGACTTTCACGAAACTTCAGGATGGTCATATTATTTATTGAGTAGTTTTCCTTGTATACCAAATAACTATTCATCATAGCTATCCCAAAAATCAATTCAAATGCCACTTTTCGGTACCATTTTAAAGATCGTCTGAGGCATGTATAATAGGAAGATAGTCGATCAGATGAATCAGTGCCTCGGCTTCATTATTGGCCCATTTTGAAAATTTGTTTTCCCAATGTCAACTATATCTGCTGAATGCGAAAGCCTTGTGGAAATCATTAAAACATCTTTTTTGTCTTTCCACATGATCAGTTTTATGCCTTTCTGATTTTGAAGCCCGTATGCTTGCGCTTTTTTTGAAGAAATTCTTTTCCGGATGAGGTATGATTTCTTCTCAATGGTCCAATAAGATATGTATCGTGTGTCAATAAACTTTTTGCTAAGGAAATACTAGTAAAGAAGTTATCGGCAACTGCAATCCGATAGCATCCCGAAAGAACACCCAATAAATTCACCACTATTGTCTCAGCATGTCCAAGACCTGCCATTGAATCTTGCTCACCAGTATAGATCAAATAATTCCACGTGTACCCGTTAGTGGCCACTAACTGATACATCTTTATTCCATATTTGTGCGCTTTGCCAGGTATATATTATTTGAATAAAAGTCTGCCTCGTCATGGTATCATTGTTTCTTCGATTGTAACAACTGCACCAAGAATGTATACAGACGAAAATCTGGCTTCAAGTAAATTCAAAAGTGGTTTCAACTTGAGCAGTTTATCTTGATTCGAGTGGTACTTATTGTTATCCGACAAATGTCAGAATTTGAGGAGTAATTCAAATTTATCTCTTGCCATTGTATTTCGAATGATCTCGGATCCATATAGATGACTGTTACTCCAGTAGCATTCTAACTTCGGCATTTGCACTAGTCCCATCTCGATAATAATTCCAAGAAACTTGAGCATCTCAACATCATTGGTTGGTTTCCATTGATGGCTTTTTGATCATCTGCTAATATTATGTGTTTGGAAGTATTGCTCCGCGTACCGATTCGTTTCGTGAACCATCAGTTCAATAATTTCCTCTCTGACGAAATGGCGATATCAATCGATGGGTAGAATTGTATTATCTCTTGATGCAGAAGTTACTTCTTGAACGACTCCATAATCTTCCATGAATTCTGCATCAGATTCTGGTTGTATTTCACTCCACACTGGCGGATCTAATTTGTCGTCAGCATCTTTGTCGGAATTGCCAGATTCCAAACCCATTCTAACGAAATCATCATTCAACGAGCTCACTTCACTAAGTAAGCTAGCGCTTTCTTCTGTTTGTTTCAGATACTTCGAACGACATGTGAACAAGGGCAGAGTTCCGGTTGTTTTTATATATGAAATGGTAGAAAGACAAGACAAAGAGAGAAAATCTGGGAATTTTCCTCTCTACGTGTACTATCTGTGAATTTCAAAGAACGAAAGAATGACGTAAGGAATTTCTTCATTATTCACAAAAGCATGACTCATGATATAATGATAGGAAGAAGGGGACGATAAATAATCGGTAGAAGATAATGCAATGGCAAATAGGTGCATTTATTATAGGTAGATTCTCGAACAGACCCAATATTTTGGGGAAAATTGAATCGCGTTGAATGTGTTAATGTATGTTTTCTATATTAATTCAACCTAGAGAGATACTGCTCTTGTTGGACAAAGACGATAGAAAGACCTTTTATGTACGTACATTGTCTTACCGCTGTTGGCTTTTGTGCCTCCAACAACCAGGGTCTCTCTGGTCGCGTGCGCACACGTAAATATAAATATACGTCAACTTCATTTATTTCTTTTCAATTAAAATAACACAGCAATCAAAAAATAATAATCAAAAGCAGAAAATAAATAAAATTTATCAGTTTATCCCATTAATTTCATGGTAATTCAATGTTAAATCGTTGTACTCGATTGTTATCATTATCAACAACATAGAGATTACCTTGACGATCAAATGACAATCCTCTGAGATAATAGAATTGATTTGCTTGTGCTCCTTGACCATTTCCACCAACAATAACATTTCCTTGTTGTGCTCCTTTAGGCCGACGTACAATTCGATGATTAGCACTATCAGCTACATAAACAGTACCCAATTGATCAACTACAACTCCATGAGGATAAGACAACTGTGCCGAACTACTTCCTTCTTCTTGTCCACCAGCAACAACAATACCTTCTTTTGCACCTTTTATCCATTTCATCACACGGTGATTACGATAATCAGACACAAATACTGAATGTTCTCGATCGACAAATATGTAGTGAGGATTATTGAGCTCATCAAGACGATCTCCTTGTCCATTTCCACCTGCTACTACTATTCCTTGGGGTTTACCCATTCGATATCTTCTTACTTCATGTTTGTCAGTATCAGAAACATAGAGAAATCCATTGTCATCCATTGTCAAACCCCAACAAGAGATATTCGAAATAATTATTTCTCCATTTGTTCCATTTTGACGAGGCCATCTAACTACTCTCTTATTCCGATAATCACAAATAATAAGACTATCTCTCTCTTTATCCACGATCACATCTGTTGGTTCATTCAATCGATGAGTATCATTTCCTTTTCCATGTCCACCTGCCACTATTTGTCCATTTGTTTCACCCGATTTCCATGACACAATACGGTGATTTACATAGTCAGCAACATAAATTGTTTGTTCATCATCCACATATAAACCGTGAGGGAAAGAAAGTGTTGGAATTTGTCCTCCTACTGTTATACCATTCTTGTTCCATTTGGCATTTGCAGGAATATCTATTAAACTGGCACGAAGTGGTACTAAAAGAAAGAGAAAACATGATCATCATCAAAAGAAATCTTTCATTTTCTTTGTGAATTGTGAGAAAAGACAAACTTCTAAAATATTGTTTTTTACTCTGTTTGATGTGATAGAGAAGAATAGAGAAAATTTTCAGTTGTTATAAAGAAAAGTATTATTATAATATGTTTTACTGATGTCTATATCAATGATGTCTCAAATATAAAGAAAATATAAATTGGAGAGAAACCTTTTTCTTGATAGAAGTAGTTTAAAATCCTCGAAAGACATATATATAGGATATTGTTAAATATCATGTATTAAAATAATGATAAAAAAAATACAAAGATTTCTTGTTCTGTAGTGATCTTTTTTCATACCGATTGTTTCATTGAAATCGAAATAAAAAATATTTATATCTTACCCACAAGATAGTATATTTCTTGAAGTTTTATATGATTCCCAACAGTGTTCAATGGAGCGGATAGGTGAGGCCACTCAAAAATGTTGTCTCTCTTACTTTCATTCTCATTATTAATAATATTCATTTTGTCTGTTTGGTGACCCTTCACTTCGGTATGTAATAGTTCGTCCCTTACTATTCGTCCGACACGATTCGCCCTAAATACTTTTTGTCCTATTTCATAGTGTCTTTTTACACCTCGTCCAAATTTACTTTCTTCTTATATATTTTATCGTGTAATTTTTTGAAGATCGATTTCTATAGAAATTGAAAGAAATATTGTATGTGAATGAATTTTTATCGTTACGTCTATTGAATCATTGTGGTTTTCAAAGACCATTTTGAAAATAGATGAATGTCCTCTTTCTATTCTATACATAAATCTAAATTATTTCTTTATTATTTGTTCATTTGTACAATTACGTATTACTATCTTGAAAGAATTCGTATTTAGAGTGAGATAATGAGTCAAATTCAAGTGTTGGCAAGTTCTCGAGAGAATCCGATATTATACTATACAGATTATTTATACGCTCAATATTATATGACAAAGAAAAAACGTATATTTCGTTGTGAAAACTGAAATTGCAGAAGTAAGAAACAAATAATAAAATATAATCTCTGAATTTCCTTTCATATTTTTTACAGGTTGATGTCATACGAATATTCAGATGGAAGTGTTTTTTAAAGAACCATTGAAACATAGTCATGCACCTGGTCCAGATCGTGTTCATATTGTTTGATTAAAAAATGAAATTAAAACTTGAAGTTCATCATCAGATGAAGCCACTAGCACCATATTATTTGATGCATTACGTACCATTTCATTTAATGCAGTTTTTGATTTACCAACGGATAATGTATTAATGCAAATAATCCGTCGTGAACGACGACCAGTACAACTTGATGAAAATGGTCAATTACCATATATATGTTTCGACTACCTGATCGTGGGGAAAATTTCTTCTTATTTGGAGATCATTTGATGCTGATATTTACGTGTGATAAAAATTTATCAATTTTAAAGAAATGTAAACATTGGTTTATAGACGGAACTTTTAGTGTATGTACACCCTTACAACTCGCTCATATAAATATATTTCCGAAAAGCCATTATCAATGATTTACTGTTCATGGCATGTTTTCCCTTCAAATTATTCCTCTCATATACGTGCTACTTATTGGCAAAGCTACTGATGATTACAGCCATTTTTTCAAACAGTTTCTACTGTAACATGATTTTGAACCTGAATCTATTTGAGTAGATTTTAAAAGTGCAACACTCAAGTCAATTAAAGCAAAATTTCCAAATACTCATCCGATAGGTCATTTTTCATGCGATTTTTGTCTAAAAACGTCTATTTCTTCTATAAAATAGGATATCTATTTCATATGAGTCAATGTTTTTGGCGGGAAGTGCGGACATTAGGTTTTCAGAATAAATACACCACCAATGATAAACTTCGAATGAACGTAAAGAAGCTAATGACACTTGCCTTCGTACCTGTTTCAGATGTGGCAAAGGGTTATGCATTAATTGTTGATGATTTTGAAGATGAAGATTATCCATTACTTGCTTATTTTGAACGAGTTTAAGTTGGACAAAAGAAAGGTCGAGGTTTGTGTTCGTTTAACCCTCATATCACCACCTGGGGTCTGTTCGGACCCCAGGGATAGAGCTAATTATACATGTATTATTGGTGAGGTATCGCTTGAATTCGGTCTCTGATACACTCATTGATCTGTATAAAATATTCTAGAAGATTGTGTGTTACATTATGAACATTCGAAAGTGAATGGATTTCAACGTTGTTAAAATCCGTCTGCTGCTAACGAAACGTTCGAATAGCTATGCAAAGTCTTGGTCTTTCAGTAACTCGTCCGATCAATACTACATCAAAAGGTGGTGGAAAGCAACGTTGTCATTTTTGTCCAAGAGTACGTGATAGAAAAGTTGCTACGCAATGTTCAACTTGTCATTTCCATTGCTGTTCGGATCATCAAAATATAATTTGTGACTTTTGCTTAGAATGGTTTGATGGAGATAAGAAAAAAAAGAAATAAAGAATAAAGATCATGAGAAAATGATACGAGAAAACATTCTTTCTTTTTAATTTTATCTATAGGGACGTTTCATACGTAATTCTCATCCTTTCTCCACAACATGGTGGAAATTTTGCTCTCCCTCTAACTTAAAACTGTAGTAGGGTTCGCATAGAGCCCATTTCCGAAAAACATTAGTATTGGATAGGTGGTGACATGAGGGTTAATTGGTTCTAGAAACATCCGACTGGTATAAAAAGACAAGGGAAGTCAAAGAAAGAATAGAAGTTTTGTTTTATCTTAAAATCATTCAATATATTTTGCCAAACCGTATTGGTACTTCCTGAATAGAAAGCTTTGTTAAGCGTATTGTTATTTTTTCTTATCTGTGACAAGTAAAATTTCCTTATTGAGGTCGATAGTGATATTTAACTAAGGCTCTCACTAACCTTATCCGTATGGATTTAGAGTGCGAACATGCCTCTATCGTTGGTTAAAAAATGAGCTCGTTTGGTCGAGCCGCAATGGAGATTTTCAAATTTTTCTAACTCTGTTGACTTTCTGGACACCCTATATACTTATTTTTTTATCTCGAATTCAAAAAAAAGTTAGAAAACACCAAAGAGTAAAAGACGATAATCAATTTCCATTGTTCTCGAGTTAAAGGAAAATATATATTAACATATTTTATTTTACTCTTTTCTCTACTTCTTTTTGCTAAACTTTTGATATTGTTTATAGCTAAAGCTTTCACCTCTAAATTTTTAATAAAGCTTGTTATTTCTCTGACTTTTCAATAATTTCGAGTTGGCTAGAATTTCAATATAGAAATTCAACCAATTTAAATAGTTAATCGTACTACAAGTAATTGATCCATTTAAAATAAATTAGATAAAAATGGATTTTAATGTATGCACCATTTATCTATGAAATAATATTAATTATTTATATAATTAGGAAGTTGTATTATAAAATTTGCTTAATCATGTAAAAAAGTTTAATAAAATCTATTTTCACTAATATAAAATGTATTTTACTTACTAGAGATATTCAAAACAGGGAATAATTTTTCGAAAAAATTGCATTCTTGATTTGACAATTCTTTTGAACAACCGACAGTTTTAGGTGATTTTTTTCTTAGTGGTTTAATTAAATGTTGAAATAATTTTGGATCATAATCAAGAAAAACATTACTTTTGTTATCAAATTTTGTAATGTTCGATGATTTAACAATGTTACCCAAGATAGAATTAGATCTTTGATCAAATGTTTTACGTTGATTTGTAATAATTTGACCACCAACATTAAAAGTAATAATATTATTTTCTAATGATGAAAATTGATTAAGATTCAATTTTTTAAGCATTTTTTTAAATGGCTCAATAAGTGAAGGTTGTGAAGGAGGATAAAATTTAATCATATTATTTTTATCTAATATTTGTAATTGATCAAGTAAATGACGAAATAGAATTGGATTAAAATCTAAAAAAAAATTTCCTTTTTTATCCATGGGTAATATTTGTTCCCAATCACCATTAAACATCATTGAAAGAATTGATTTTGGAGAACGAGTAAGTGTTTCACGAGTCGTCATCATTATTTCACCACCAACATTAAGTTGAATAACATCTGTATTTTTAATACATTTTTTCGATTTGCTTTGACTTGATAGTTGACTTTCATCGCATTTCACATAACGTTGTTGCTTTACAACTTCATCAGATCCTTCATGTATTGATTGACTTCTTTTCGATTGAATAGTAACTATCGAAGCGTTGTTGTAATTTACCCATATTATAACAAACAATAGTAACTAATTTATACAATCATATTTTAAATCTACATTCAAACAAAATGAATAAATACTTACTATACGTGGAAGAAATGACATATTTATGTTTTTTCAGAAAGAAAATATGCTATACTTTCTTTTGTTCGTATTTATAGAAGAAAAGATACGTTGTATCTTTTTTCTATCTTAGTGGAAACTATTAATGATGCCATGAATTATTGTTAGATATGATGACAAGGAAGTAAACAAGATATTAGCGAGAGAGAAAAAAACAAGAAAAAGAATCTTTATACTTCTTTTTCCCAAATAATATCTTTACTACCACAGCAAAATGTATTATCGTCTCAGAAATATTTTAATTGCGCCCATTTTGTTATTTATGCATATAACGTTTCTAAACCAGATAATATCGATGCAGAAAAAGAGAGAAAATTTTGTATCTCTATATATAGTTATATGTACATTTAATAAAATCCGAAGATGAATAATTCTATACAAAAATGTAAGAAATAAATTCGAAAAACATGTATTCATTATAAAAAATATAGTATAGTTATTTCTATAACAAGTAGTGCTTATCCTATTGATTCCCTAACCCTTCTTTGGAAGAAATTTAGTATAATTATCACAGAAATTAATTTCGATTTCGATTATATTATATCTCAGTCTTCTTGATCGCATGAAAACTATGAAACTAACATTCACTCTTTAGTGATGATCATTTTATAGAAATATTCCTATCTGTGACTTATATGTAAATAATAATCATCATTTTAACTGATTTCTTCATGGAATTAACCTTATTTATTGTATTCATGTTAACGTTTTGAGATCCAGTAAGATACATATTTCTCACCTCAAGAATTTTCAAATCTTCTGATTTTTGAGAATCTTGGAGATGTTTTCAATAAATATTGAAAACTGGTGAAGATCCGTACAAAACTACTTGGGTGATAGAGTGTATGGAAAACGCTAAAAAACATACTGTGCCAAGTTTTTTCAGCTTCTCAAAAAAGTCAATTTTCGTCAGAAATTTTGAAACTAAGATAGATGCGTAGGAAGATAACTCGTCCTTGAATTTTTCAGATATGGTATGATTTTTTATTCGAAACCTTCTCTTTAGCTAAAAATTTTGATGATTTGTGTAATCGACTGCTTGAAAAACATGCTTGTTTTTAGAAAAACAAAAATCTTTTTCGTGTTTTCTCGGTTTATGATCTTTTGATCTTGTGACCAAGATCTCTCTGTCCAAGCTCATTTAGTATATTGAGTTATTTTTTTTGTTGAAAAGAGCATATCAAGATGTAGAGAACTACAGTTTCTCTTTTAAATTAAGCTTTATTTTTATTATTCTCTTTCTCGTAGAGAGGAGTCTAGCAGAAATAAATTGTTTGCTTGCTTGTATGTCCGTACTTCACTGATTGACTCAAAAGTAATGCAAAAACACTAAGGATATTCTCCTTATAAAGTGTGACCAAATGGCTTTTAGGGTCGGAGATCCACTAGTACTATTAGTTTTTTATGATTTTGCAAAAATACTTTTTTCTCTTTCTCGTACAGAAGAGTCTTGCAATCATAAATTGTTTGCTCGATTGCCTATATGTCCGCAGAGGGGTTAAAGGAACATAAAAGTAACCGAGGTCCAGGAACTCGAATCTGAGGTTAGTTTTCTGAAATTTTTTTGAAATTCAATTTCTTAAACAAACGACAAATTTTTAACAAAGAATATTGCTTTTTATGAAATTTGGTCAAAGACAGTTGAGGTAAAGAAATTTGAATCTGACTTCGACTTTTTTAATTTTATAAATGAATAGCTTGACGGTAGTTTAGAAACACGATTTCTACGAGAAAGAGCTGAGCGAGTCTTTAAACAAGCGTTACTTGTGTATATAAACATTTATGTAATTAGACATTCATTGCTGGCATGGTTTTTGAGTTATGAAACTTTTGATTCATTTTCTCTATTAAAAGAGTGAGAATTCGAAAAAAGGATTTTGCAATGCCTTACATCTCGACGTGCTCTTTCAAACAAAAGGAAAAAAAAATCTATGACGCGAGCCTGAACCGAGAAATATTGAACACAAAGGGGTTATTTTTGACCCCTGTTTGGCAAATATCTTGCTCAATTGCCATAGTATAGAGCTGAAAATTTTATCGTAGACTCTCCACTACAGCTTCAATGTATCCCGAAAATTTCAGCGAATTCTGCTCAGTAGAAAAAGTTCGGACCCCAAAGGGTTAAACGAGATGCATCCATTAACTTCAAAGCAGAACTAATATCGATCGATATAGTGGTGTTGAATATGCAAACGACTAGACGTTAACTTAAAAGCTTTAGTATAAGTACAATAAGTGAGAGTTGAGCCACTTCGAGAAAATGACGAATGATTTGATTCTTGAGGTAAAATATTTCTTTATTAGACATTTAACGTAAAAAAGACCTATTCATTAAAGGACTTTTGAATCCTAATATGGTGTTATATGCTTGTTATCATCCCAAACATCACGTGTTTTTTCTTATGTCAGGAGATCGTAACGAACAAATGCTACTGGAAATCCCAATGACAATTGGGGCGAGATATTTTATTCCTGTTTTCTTGACTAAGAGAGGTAATCATATGAAAAATATAATTCTGTGTGTGTGTGCTTGCTCAGGGTACAAGGTCAGGCTACAGTAACTTAGCTGAAATCAATGGAAATCTTACGTTTTGTCTCAGTTTTTCGTTATGAACTCCGAATGAACTATAGTCCAGACGACCCATGGCAGTACTCTATCAATGCACTATATGTGACGGATTTCATCCGTCATTGTTTCTCATGCCGGTCATGAGGTCACTTTTCGGCCACACTACATATCGGTCACATTCTTTCCACTCTTCGTAGCTATATATACTGATGTTTGTGTGTTGTTTCCTCAGTCAATAGACTCACGGGCCTCGTTGTCCGTCACATTATATAAGTTAAAAATTGTTATCTATGATGAGAAAATCGTGGATCCTTGATATTTTTCGCATTTAAGATTGATAGCTTTGGCTTTAGAAATCATAAAATGTGGGAGATTCGTTCAAACTGAGCTGGCTATATTGTTACATTTGTCGACCATTTATCTATCAATGATTCTGGCAATAGATAGAGTGATTGCAGTCGAGAGCTAAGCAAGTCATCTTTGGCGAGCGTTAGTTGTTTTTAAAAAAGGTTCAGAAAAAGCGATTGTTTAAAAATTTGATCAAAGGTTGTCTAGATCAAGAAATTGATCGATAGCATTAGTTTTTGTAAAAATTTGAAAGGAGTTTTGGATTACAGAATGTTTTTTTCCAAGAAAATAACGACTTGTTTCCCGAGTTGAATCAGAGATCATATAGCATAAAATAAGTTTGTGTATTTATTCTAATCGGAAAATAGTGTCATCTAGATTAATATTTAAAACTTGTGATGTTGTATAAGAAAACTCTAGGAAGGGTTGTCGAAGGTATAGAATTCAAATCTCGAGTCAAATTTGAGATTAATAATAAGTAAATAAGCAATTTCCAGTTTATTTTGTTGTTTTTCGTAAAAATTTTGATTCAAGATAACCGAAGATCAATAAATCAAGACTGAATGGCTTTTACCAAATGATTCATAATCAATAACATGAGCTACCGCTAGTGAAAAGTTATCAAAGCTTTTTTGCTATGGAGAACTCAAGTCTAATGTTAGTTTTTCAGTATTGTTTGTCATTAATTACTGATAAATGAATAAATCATAGTTTTTGATAAAACTTGACTAACCGTTGTCAAGTACAGAAAATCCGAATTCGCAGTGAATAAAAGTTGTTTTAATCCATTTCTTTGCTTTTTTAATAAACTCCTTGTTATTTTAAGCCTGAATTAAGAATAATCGAGGGTCGTGAATCCATGTTTGCCATTGATTCTAATAGAAACATTTTTCTCTGCACATTACTATACGTCAGAGTTTTGAGTAAGATTTATACAGAAGTATGTAAAAAAAACGAAGTGGATGCTTGATGTCGTGTAGTTGAGTCTCCATAGACCGCAGTCTTAAAATAATATTCAAAATAGGCGATGATCTTTTTCTAGACCACAATGTAATGTACTCTATTGGTAGTAGTTTTTGAATAGTTTTCGCTGTTTAGTTCCTCAGTGAATATATTAACAAATGTCCAGTAACTTTTTGAGAGGAATTCAAACAAGATGCATCTATTCGGTTGAAACCTAAACTAATACTGAAGGATGTAGCGGTTTTAAATATGAAAACCACTAGACGTTGACTTAGAAAGTTATTTCAGAGTACAATTAAAAAATAAGTCCCAAGTAATTTAAGTGGATTTTTCAAAGAACTTAATTAATCTTGTTTGATAACGAATGCAGCAAAATATCATTTTGTAAAAATAAAAAATAAATTGAAAACTGATTAAAACTACAGAATGTTATCTGAGTGTTGGAAGTTTTCGATTGTGTATCGATATGTTATGAGTAAGCTACTTTTGTACGCATAAGAGTCCTAATGTGACAGAAGACAGACAGAAAAACAAAGCGTACATGGAAACGACTAGTCATTGATTTAAAAAGTTTAGTATAACTGCAATAAATGAGTTTTGAGGTACCTTAATAGATTGTCGAACAACTCGATTCTTGAGAAAAAATAATTCTTTATTAGACATCTTGTGTAACAGAGTATATCTAGTAAAGGAATTATGAATACTAATATTGTGTTATTTGCTTATTGTAGCGTAAGCAGAAATAGATATGTAGTTGTGTCATTCTAAAACTTTAAAAAGCTATCTGGAATTCTCTAGTTTGGAAAAAGATATTTTTTTATGGAATTGTGGTTTGGAGTGATCGTCACCTGATCATACTATCGAACTTGATGAACAAACTGGAACATCTGAGCCGTATCTAATTCCGTTTTCTTAAAAACACAGTCGTATAGTGATAAATATTGCACTTAAAAAGACATGAATGTTTGTCTCTCCGTTTTATTCAAATAAGTCAGAGTTCAGGATTAGAATATATGACGTCCTAAACCCCTGAATATGGTCAGATATCTGTATTAGACTTGATCAATCTCAATCGAAGACAAAGAACTCGAGCTTGAAGTTTGTTCGTCATTCATGTATGAATCTATATAGGGATATTTCTATAAAACGATCATCGCTAGAGTGGATATTTTATTTCGTAGCTTTCATGTAATCAAGGGAATTGAGATAAGATATCCAAATGAAAATTATTTGGAATGATAATCACACTAAATTTTCTTTCAGAAAAGGGTCAGCAAATCCGTAGGATGAGCGCTACTTGTAATTATTTCTTGATTTCATTTCTAGCTTACTGTTTCAATTTAAAAAAAACGAAACCAATTGTAAAGGTGGAACAACGAAGTGTAATTTCGTTGCAACTAGATATCGCTAATATTGATGTTTTTCTTTCGCATTACTTGAAAGGTTTTTTCGTAGAAAAATCAATCTGTTGCGTAGAAAATGTGATCTAAAACCAATTATTTGTAAAAAATTTTCAAAAACTAATATCAGCAATCGATTCCGCGACACCAAAAACCTTTGGTCAATGAATTCAGCAAATATTAACAGTTACTGGCATCAATAAAATTCATGCTGTTTTCTGACTGGCTTGGACAGACAAACTTTATTAATTTTCAGCAGCATATTTTCTTCAATATAACCCTTTCTTTCAGAAAGAGGAAAAATGAATGAATTTATTATCATCGTTTCATGTAAAATTCACTTTTCGTTCGTATTTTATAAATTAAATTTTTGAAATTATTTATCAATAATTTTGAATTCAGAAATACATAAAAAAATAACAAAAATAGTTTCATTAATACAATCTTAGTGATCATATGTTTTTTCGTTTCGTTGACATCGAATAGAGGCCTAAAACATTTACTTCAATGTTGATTGAGGAATGACATCTATACTTTCATCAATACGGTTTTTTATCAGTTATGAATATTTTTTTCAATTAAAAAATAAGTAATGTAAATTATTTTGGTTGAAATAAATGAAATGAGTTTTTATTAAAAAATGTAACTTGTTTATAAAAAAAAATAAACGTTTTATTTGTGACATACATTTGTTTATTTATCAAAATCCATATTCATTATTTTAGTTTAACACATTCAAGGAGATGAGATCGACAGATAAGGTTTATTACAGAACAACTCAGAGGTCCTTTTGGCACAGTGAAATTTGAATACCTTTACTATATTTTGGCTAAACAGACAAGTTTTTTGACCACTGATAAAGAAATCTTTATAGATCATATTTAAAAGAGAAACATTGACGAAATCTGTTTTGAAGTATTACAATTGTGATAAATAAAGAAATACAACATTTCATGAACTACAAAAAATAGTTTTCATATCGCCACGAATCTGTTAATAATTGAATTTTCTCTTCAAATGACAAGAAAATAAAGATGAGAAGCTGCTCTGTCCTACGCAATGCTCTATATTTTTGTAGAATCTAATGAAAATTTGTTTTTCTTTATATGCATAAAAAAGTTATTCATTCGATTTTGCAATAGAAATTCCTTCATACTCTTTTTTTAGAGCTTTTCGACGAATCATCTTTTGCAAAAAATATTGGTTCGAATTAATATGAATTTTAATTACTATAGAAATAGTTAGATCAGATTTTAGACTAAATTGATCAGCGTATTTATTTTTTATTTATGTGCATGTGTATATGAAAGATTTTGAATTTATTAAGTTAAATTATTTTATTGACCTGTGAAAAATAAGCAATGTTTAGATTTTTTTCTATAAAGACAAAACTTGAAGTAATTCCTTATGTTCATCTTCATATTCACCAAACAAATATTATTAAAATTCCATTTACAATACATTCTTTCACATATGTTAGAAAATTTTATAACTCAAGAAATATTAAAAAGAAATTTTTTTTTCCAATAACTGTTAGATATAATCTTAATGTTTTTAATAAAAATTTAGCCAAATTCTTAGAAAAATAACCATAGATGAATCGTCTACTGCTAATATTATTTGTTCTCTTGTTATATACTTGGTTTTTGTGCGATTGTAAATATATCCAGGTGCGAGTAATGTCAATAACGTATGGGTGAAAAGCTTTTACGAAAAATATTGAATATAGATTTAAAAATTTCATGTCTGTTTTTGTTCGAGAGCAGTGAGGATATCTTTGAATGCCATGAACAATTGGCTTGGATTGGTGAGCAAAGAGATTTTTCTAATCTCTAGAAGTATTTTGTAGAGATGATAACACTCGTTCAATTCAGTAGGTTTGTATAGTGAAACATTCTTTACCAAATTTAATAGTAAAATAAATCATAGCTTTTATCCAAGCAACGTTATACACAATTTCTCAAAAGATACTTTTCACCTAAAATGTTATTATACGATAAAAAATAAAGATTTCGAAAGAAAGTGATCAGTTTCTTTTGTAAATCTGCTCATACCAAACTGAAAAAGAGATACATATTGTATTTTGAAAAAATGACTTGTACATAAAATATGTAAAGATCATGCACATTGATGTATCACTTTTGATTAAATAAATTGTTTCGTTTTGTTTGATGATGATATGAAATCCAAATCAAATATGAATTTAAAGTAACATTAAATGATTTTTTAGCCAGTTCTCGACATGAAATTAGAGAAAAAAAATCTCCTTCAATTTTAATTCAAGATTATTTTTGTATTGATACATCAAATTCATTCATTCACTCATTTTGTATCTGTAGTTGATATACATGAAAGATGAAAGTCAGAAAAATCACAAAAATTCCACCGATGTCTCCAATTCTAAACTTAACTATTTCTGTAACTATAGCAATTACTAAATGAATATTTAGCACACTGAATCGATTGGAAAATATCTTCGAGCTTCTATGAATGGTTCGCAACGTAATCATTGTTTGGTAGCATATATGTATAAAAAAAACAACTTAATAAAATAGACTGCGCCAAAATAATGTTAACATTTGTATTATCAAACGGAAGGAAACAAGTTTTTTCTCAATTGATGATTTAGCAACAAAATCCTCCTGATCAATGTTGATATGAATAGTACTTTAATAATAGTTAGCCTTTTGACAAAGTATATCATGCTTTATTCGTTCTATTTTTATTTCTTCTTTTTCCAATCAATACTGAGACTTTTCGAATATTTCACACCATTCATTAGACTAGTTAGGTGCACACAATACTATTCTTTTGGCCTACATTTATATAAACAATAATTAGTGACAATATTTGTGAGCAATCTAGAATTCGAGCTAGTCTTCTAATTGATTGTATAGTTGCCAATTTATAGAAAAAAGGAGACTGATCCATGCAGTTCTATTCACATTTAGATTCATCGATGATGTACCCCAAATGTAAATACATTCAACTGTATGAGTTATGATTAAGAAATTTTTTGCAACCATTTATAGGTTTTTCAATCAGCTTCATCGTCTACAGTGATATTATCCATTTTTGTGAAACACGATCTGAAAGAGAGTGTTGAAGTGTTTAGGGGTAGAAATTTGGACCCATCCCCCCCCCCCCCCCCCCCCGGGGGCAGAAATTGGGCCCCCCCCCCCCCCCCCCCCCCCCACAGACCGTGACCGACAGACTCGATGACCTTTGTCACAGACCGTGACCGACGGGGGTCAAAGGTCACCGAGTACATTTTGATAGTAGCAGACCATCACAGACCGTGATCGACAGCTAAAAGTAGCATCACAGACCGTGACCGACAGCTAAAAGTA
>JAJEKB010021488.1:416780-432496 GCA_022393335.1 Macrotrachela quadricornifera | reverse complement strand
TTGAAATTTGACAATTAACGCTCTCTATATTATTTATTTATTTGAATCATAAAAATATATTCAACAATCCTTCTTGATTGCTTCTTTTACTTTATTTTTGTATTCTGAACGAAACTGTTCTACTCACGAAAGGTGCTCACCCTAACTTTTCA
This sequence comes from Macrotrachela quadricornifera, assembly GCA_022393335.1. Taxonomy (NCBI): domain Eukaryota; kingdom Metazoa; phylum Rotifera; class Eurotatoria; order Philodinida; family Philodinidae; genus Macrotrachela; species Macrotrachela quadricornifera. The sequence goes on along the minus strand of JAJEKB010021488.1, from coordinate 432,344 downwards.
GACCCAAACTAGGAGTGAAGCCTATAGTTTTTTGAAAATGATCCAGATTTTTGCATTTACAATAATAGGGAAAGAGAAGACAAACCGTTATATGAGCAGTCATTTTCTTCAGTATTGTAAGAGTAAAGAATAGAGTTGTCCGTGTCGATCAAAGATTTGAGAGAACCTTCTGTGATCCGCCCAAAATGACATCATATTTTTTCTCTACAATCGTAGAAAGAGAGAGAGAAAAAAAACCGTTTTTTTTACTATTGTAAGACTGAAAGATAGTCTTCTTCAGGTCGATGAGAGTTTTGGAGGGTCTACTAAAATTTGCAGAAAAAAGACTGAATCTTTGGTTTCACAATGAAAATAAGAAAGGGCTCCACGAACATATTAAAGTTTTGCTAAACTCTGCGAGATCATTACAAGTTTAGCTCAATACATACGAAACAATAAACAAATTGACGGAATTCGCTGAAAGTTTGATACTAAAATTGCGAAATCCTATCAATTCTGATGAAGTTAAAAAAGTTCCATACGAAAAGTACAACACTGTTAGAATATATTCACCCATATTCATATAATAAAGACGATATTCACATTTTCATCCTCATCTCCATCATCAATCCATTACAATTTTCAGTTTTAAAAAATTCTAAAGTAATAATTGATTACAAAAAAAAATGAAAACTCTATCTTATTCATTGTCATACATTTCACATCATATTAAGTACGCACATTCGGTCACTAATTCGTTGAATAATTTCTTGCATATGTTCATCTATGGACATCAATTCTGCAAAAGCTAATTTGTTCAATGTTCTGTTCTTCTCTAACAATGCATTTAAAATATACATTATACCGTCACGTCCAATATTCATATAACTTATATTCAATCCCTTCAGACCTTGATTCACTTCTAACATTTTTGCAATCTCTTGTGCACCAACATCCGTAATATCATTCATTTCCATGTTTATATATTCAAGTTTATGATTATTGCCATCGGTTAACGCTCGACATAAACTTTTTACACCTTCGTCTGTCAGATTTGTATGAATTAACGATAAACCTTTTAAATTGAAATTATTTCCACGGAGTAGAAGATTTTCAGCAATATAATCCACAGCTGTTTCACTTAATTCCATGTGATAAAAACCAAGATAGTGACAATTTGAAGGCAAATTCAAGGTAATATACTCAATGTCATCATCGGTCAATATTTCATTTTTGAAAGTACATACATCAGTTGTACCATTCATATGTTGTCGTATGTTTACCATTTCCGATATTTGTAATATTGTCGTCTAAAACAAGTTTATTTATATGTGGATGCTTGCATCATACAAAATAAGTGATGAATAATAGTGACTCACGGAGTGATGTATAAAGAATGATTGTTTATCGTGTAAACGTCATTGAAAAGAACGAAACAATTTTTTTTGTTATTGACGAAGTGCGGCTTACTTTTTCTGGATAGTTGTTTTATTGAATTTTTTCTCAAGTATTTATTGATAAAATAAAATAACGGAGTTTCAATCTGAAACTTTTGTTCGCAAAGGGATCTAGAATCTGCTCACGAAAATTCACATGTTTAGAAAATGCTGGAATATAGGTTAAGGAACTTCACTCAAACCAACATTTCAGTATTACTTTCCACTGTGTCGAGAAGATATTTTTACTCGATCGTCGAATATTAAACAATGGCATATGAGCAGACACTATAGGTCATCAGAAATAGAAATATATAATTGGAATAGCTTTCAGTCCTTTCGATATTGAGAAAAAATAAATCTGAAGATTATGTGCGTTTTAAAGGCGCTATAAGAAGTCTAAATTTATGATATTCGTATGTCTCCAATGAAGGCTCGAAAAACCCTAATTTTTTTACTGTATATATAACTTATAGAGGTCTATCAAATGAGATGATTTAGAGGATGGAATACCACGTTATTTTTTAATAACTTTCTGCAGAAATGAATTAGAATCTTGATATTCACAATGTAAGCTTCGACTAACAATTCTCATCTATGTTGAAAAAACTAGCACGTAACTCCTTGTAGTCCGATAAGAAGATAGGTGTAAGGATGGAACAAATTGTGTGCTGTACACAGGTAGATTCCACTAAAATGTAAATTATTCAAAAACGATCAAATTAATAAATCTTTTTATAAAAAAAGATTTGAATTGAGGTGTTTGTTGGCTTCATAGTAAACTAGGCATGCACCGAACCCGAACGTTCAGGTTCGATACTGAGTTCAGTCAATTTTGAGATACTTTATAAAAGAGATAATGATAAGTCAAAAGAAATGGTTTCATGATTGATTATGAAAGGCCTATTGCGTTGATTTACCTTTCATGAAAACAGCATAATTTTAGTCAATACGGGGCCTTAAATAATAATGCTAATTATAAAGAAATATTTCGCCCTTATTACACAGATGCTACCTTTGGGTCGAGAATCTTGCCATTAAAAATAGATTTTTTTTCATAATTCTGAATAACAAGCTCAGCTAAAATTTTATAAAAGTATTTAAGAAAGATGGAAATGTACAGGGGAATAACACTATAATTTCAAATAGCATACATAACTAATTTTATACTAAATTAAAGCATGTCAACAATAGGAATTTTTGATACTAAATTTTAAGAACTATTAAAACTTTTTGATGTCGAACTTAAGAAGCTTTACGTTTTTTTGGAACAAAAAAAACCAAGGCATCAGTAATAGAAAAATAGATTTCGGTATTTTCTTTTGATATTTTACATGATTGGATAGAGCTTGTTGAGCTCTACAAAATAACATATATTAAAATTTTTTAAGCCAAGTTTCTGAGATAAAAAAGTTATAAAACCATTTTTTTCAACTGAGAGCAAAATACTGGATTTTTCAATAGAAAAAGCTTTTTTTTATTATTTTCACCAACAGACACATTTTGAAATCTAATCACCCGATGAAGCGTGAAAAATTGCATCTAATGATTAGCTTTGGGAACATGTCTGTTCGTGAAAATAATAAAAAAAAAGCCTTTTCTATTGAAAAATCCAATAGTTTTTTCTCAGTTGAAAAAAATGAGTTTTTTACCATTTTTTAGCAATTTTCAAATTGTTTTGTAACGTTTTTATCTCGAAACCTTGGCTTAAAATTTTTTTTAAATATATGTTTTGTAGAGCTCGACAAGCCCTATCCAATCATGTAAAAATATCAAAAGAAAATACTGAAAATCATTTTTCTATTACTGACGCCTTAGTTTTTTTTGTGCCAAAAAAACGTATTTTTAAGTTCGACATTAAGAAGTTTTAATAGCTCTTACAATTTAGTATCAAAAATTCCTATCGTCGACATGCTTTAATTTGGTATAAAATTAGTTATGTATGCTATTTGAAATTATAGTGTTACTCCCCTAGAAAAACATTTTTACGTACCCTGTAATACTGATTAGATTCAATTCAAAAAGAAAAATAATCTGAGAAAAGTTCATGGTGTTATGCACTGATCCAATTATAATTTTTTTTAGTACTCTACGTAAAGCATCTGATAGATGTCAGTATATTCTGTATGTGAATTGTAATCAATACAGATTAACATCGGTGCGCTAATGGCACACTGAACACTGGTAAAGTTATCACTGTATTGACTGACTAGTAGTGACGGTAAGCATCAGTCTTGTGAAAATCGGTGCCAGTAGAGTTGGTGTTTCAGTACAGTCACTGATGAACACTTACTGTTGGCGCTTCATTGGTTTTCACCGAAACTTGCCATCCCTAACGAGGGAACCACCCGAGATGATACATTCCGTTTTGATTGGTCCCAAAACTGAGCTCACTTCAAAATCTAATATCTCAAGAAAGAAAGGTTCTTTTCGGCTGAAACTTTCAGAATAGTCTAAGCGTCATTAGATCTAATTATGGACAAAATTTTAGATCAAAATAATGTTCCTTTGTCGAGACATTAAAATTTCAATTGAACTTGGTTTATGGGACCAATTAGAGAAAAATACCTTTTTCTTAAAAATTGAATATCTCGAGAAAGAAATATTCGTTTTAGCTGAAACTTTCATGATTTTCTAAGGGTCCTTTGATCTAATTATGGACGTAATTTCAGATCAAAATTCCATAGTTTAATGTTTTCGGCGAATATACAGAGATGACTTAAAAATGCAGTAAAATTCAGTGAAATGACGATAACTTTAGAAGGAAGAGGATTGGGGAGAAATCCTTTTAGGCTTTTTACTACCTCAATATACTCGATCGAAGGAAATATAAATGAATCAAAACGGAATGTATCACCTCGGGTGGTTCCCTCGTAAGTATTTCTTATTATTTGAAGAAATCGAGAAAATATTATATTATCTTAGTGAAAGTATCAGTTTATAGATTTTAATTTCTATTATAATTATATTTTAGATCAGGGGTAAAAAAATTGTTTATTGGACATTTTAAATGCAATTTAATTAGTTTGATTTCCTCTCATATAAAAAAAATAAACAAAGTTGTAAAAGTACTTGTTTTCTCCTTTTCAAAAGAAAAGAAATGTTTAACGTATATACATCTTCTGATAAATGAATTTATTTCTAAACTACGATGAGTATTTACAGAAAATACAAAAAGCTATTGACATAACTGAAAAATTATAAAAACATTGATTCTTTGTTATCAAAATACTTTGTCCTTTTCTTCGATGGATCCATACTCCACTTTCTTTCCATTAATCGCTTATATCCGAATTCAATACTATTTTTCTTCTATTGCCATTGATGCAGACGATATATGCTTTATTGTTGTTGATGCTTGTTTGAATCATGTATTTATCTATCATAAAGAAAACATTGTGTTTCATGTGAATATAAAGATAAAATCTGAACTGTTAGAGTTATTTGATCATGTGCAATGAGAAGACCTTTTACGATTGGAGTTGTATGGTTCCATTAAATATGATCAAGTATAATATAGTATACATCATCACATTATTCCTAAATAAAATAACCATCAAACCCGAAGAGAGAATTTGATGACGAAGCTGCGTATCTCTGATGTTTTGCCTATGTAAAATTTGAATCAAATCATTAAACTAAAAAAATTCGAGCTAGATACCGTGTCGAATTGGTCCAATCATGAACGAACACCTTGATTGAATGGTTTTCTCATCAATTTGTATTTGAAAATCGTTCATTGACCATTCCTCTACTTTGTCTCGATATTCGTCAGAAATTTTGTAACCAAGCGAAAATTACAAGAATTGCTAGTCGAACAACTTTACTTAAATGTTGTTGAATCATATACTGGTTTGTGATGAATTTCATGCTGTTTTTTTTGATGAGTTGAAGTTCATATTCGATTTTATTTCTCATTTGATTGGCTAATGTTAAATACTTGAACGAAAGATTTCTCTCAATATACCAATGCCTAGAAAAGAAAAATACTTTAAAGAAGGTTTCCATAAATAAATCATCAAACTGCTAGAAAAAGATTCTTGTTTATGGAGATAAACGTCAGTCAATGTATTTTACCTTTTCTCAGGCGTATAAATTGATGATTCAAAGTATCTTCATTCCGTTCATTATTTGATTTCAGGATTAGACTATTAAATAAGACGCTCAGATAGAATATGTTAGATTTAGAGTTTTACCTGGAAAAAGATGGTTAAGAAAGTTATGTTCTATATTCACCTTTTTTCTAAGAACAGGGGTGTATTGAAATGAGTTTTTCACTTGATGATGTTGGTTTATCTAAAATTTACGGTTTTCTGATATAATTAACATTAAGAAAATATTACCGGCAATGCATAGATATTGAATTTTTGATAGATGTTTGGTCGTATTTAATTCAACTAAAGGATACTGAATAATAAGAAAAATCAATATATTCGTCTAATCATCTTGAAGAATTTTATTTTGTAATCTAGTATTTCATTTTTATCGAAACGTTGTTTCCAATGCCAAAATCAAAATTTGGATTAATATTTGTACGATTAACATAGTAGATATTTTTCTTTTTAACTTATCATTCAACATCTTTCACAAAATTAGCTGATAATCTTTTAAATTATTGAATATTTAATCTGAACGATGATCACAATGACCTACTTAAAATATCTTCATTATAAGTAAAATTATTATTATTAATTGTTTTGATAATCCGTTTATTTCTGTTAAATTTTTTATTTAACAGAAGAAAAAGGATACAACTATCTTTAATGAAGTAATATGGGTGAGGACCGTACCCCATATACAAGATTTTGATGATATAAATCATAGAAACAATTACTACGAGTAATATGTCCACAAATATAAATAATTATGCCATTAATAGAATCAACTGCCATACTTTTTCTACATAATGGACAAATTAATAATTCAGCCATGATATCTAGATGAAAAATTATATAAGTTAATTTGGAATTGAAATAGACAAATATGAAAGCTTACCCCTTTTTATCTAGATAAAGCCAAAGAGATGAACAATAAGAAACAATGATGATCTATTTTAATCAGCACAAAAGATTATTCGTTAATAACAAACATATCTCGAGCAGGCTGGAAAAAAGGCATCATTTAGAAAAAAGAATAAACTGCGCTAGGTCATGTCTTTTTACTTGTACGATGTGGATGGAATTAATAATGAGTTCGCATATGATCTGAATGTCGTTTTTAGTACCATTCATCTTTTCTAACATTTATGATCGAAATCACCTACTGAAAGATGAAAAACAATTACTTCTTCTGTTTCCTGTTTTACTTTATTTTAATTCGATATTCTCTCATGCATTAATGAATTAGATTATGACTGAGAAAGTTGCTCTGTCAAATTATCCTTTTTCATATTCTATGTTTTGATGTATTTACTGTACATATAATGTACATGTGTTCAATTTCAATACTTCTCTATTGGATAAATATTCTTTTTCTTTTCTTTGATTTATTTGTTTTATCATCTAACAAAATCGTTCACATCAAGTAACAAATCAAGACACTCTCGCTGTTTTTTCTATTAAGTTTATCTATATGTTTGAATACAGCGTTCTAAGCAGAAGATTAGTCTTCATTTTTCTCGTATTATAGAAAAACAAAATTCCTAATCGAAGTAGAGGAAAAAGTAAAAACTGACATTTGATTTGAATTTTGCATTCTAGATTACTTTTCATCAAGTTTCATATAAAATATTAGTAATTAATAAAAAGTTATAATTAATTAATTCAAACTAATCTCGGATTTGGATTTCTTGACCTTAGAGACCTTTAATCAAACTTTATAAAAAAATATTTTGAAAAACAAATGACAGATTTGAACAACAAACTATTTCAAGAAAAAAATGATTAGTAGTTAGTATTGATCGTTTGTCGAATATTCATATATTTGTTGGATTACTGGGTGATGGTGCCAGTCTACGACTTCGTTGCATTGGGTTCAATCCACCGATATTACCAGCTGATCGTGAATTGGCTATACCTGACCGCGGTGGAACACCGATATTGGCACCAGGCGGATACCAAGGATCCCCTGTTCCACTTGGATAGTATCCATTGTAATTTCCTTGATCATTATAAGGAAATCCGTTGTTCATACCTAATCCTGGATTCAATATTCCTTGACCACTACCAGCATATGGGTACAGTTGATTGTAATCATACGCTAAAATGAAATAAAAATGAAATAAGATGTATATCAAATGAAAAATCAATTTAAAAAAACATGAGTTGTATATTTTTCGAACAGCCTTTACTGATGGAAAGAAGACATGCAAACGCATCAAACTATATGTTATAGAATAATTTGATCTAGTATTTTTATAAAAAAGACGGCTTTTCAAGGAAATTGGTTCAAAAACCTTTAGAGAGCATCTTAGAGAAATCTATACTATGTATTTCATTTTTATGAAAAGTTATTTGAAAAATATCCATCTAATTTATTTCTTCTGAATAATCTTTAGTCACTAACGGTTATAATTATTGAATTGATTTTGTTGATAGTAGCCTTGCCAATAGGGGTTCCAACCTTGAACATTAGGATTATAAGCAAAACCACTCTCTGGATATGCAATATTTGTGTGCATATTATAATAACCACTTGCTGCAAAAGTATTTCCACCTGGAGCAAGAACATCTGGCCATATTCCACGTCGTTCACGAAGTGCTCGACCATCAATTTCTGAAATTATTAATATTAAGGATAAATTTAATGTTTTATTCAAATTTTTTGAATGAAAGTAGATACTTACCAATAGCTGATATAACCAGCAAGAGAAGAAAAAAATTTAGTCTCGACATTACCAACCTTTGTATATGAAGAAGTCTGTACAAATTTTAGATGTTGTTTATACAGAAAAAAAGATTAATCGATTCAATTTAGTTATTCACAATCACTTGCTTTCTCTTTCTTTTTTGGTCTCGACGTATAGGAATAAAATCTCTCTACAGTTTGTTCGTTCTTCCTTGATCGTATGATTTTGAAGTACGACTAAGAGAAGAAAGAGAAAGATCGGCCTTGTTTATTTCGTCTTTAAATTCTGCTAATGCACATCTACATTCGATCATTTATGACCTCGTACATTTTATTCATCGTCATTGAAAGAAACATGACAAGTGTACGTTAGTTTACCATCATTAAAATCAATCATTTGATGAAAGCATGAGAAAAAAAACGGAGCTGGATATATGTCTATACAATTTATCAACAACTATTTCATGTTTGCCTCGATCAAAGAATCTCTTGTCTTGTCTGCATTCATTTTCATAAGATATTTGTTTTCTTTCTTTGAATATGATGAAATTCAAACAAAAATATTATTTTATTTCGTTATATAAAAATGTTTATTAAACAAGTGGATAACTTGCAGTATCGGCAATTCCACATTGATTCTTTTTATTTCTACTCATCCAAATATAACCTTTGTCTCCCCATTTATCTCCCCAAGAATTTTTTGCAATATAATAATCTTTTTTAGTTGTACCATTACTAAATGTATCATAACCAACAAGAATAAATGAATGATCAATATATTCTGATGAACAATTTGGATCATCATAAACACCTGATGAATAAAATTGAAATGAAGATTGTGAAGCATCAACCGCTACTGATATAGGACCAACAGTAGCAATAGCTATTTGTAAAGCTGTCTCATTTCCTTTAGGAAGATCAACAAAACCCTATTAGAAATAAATAATTATTAAATTTTAATAATAATAAAAAAAACTAATGCAAACTGTATCTGTTGCTCCAACATTTGTTCGATTAAAACGACATGTACCTTCTTGGGCTTCATATGGATATGTTGCTTCTATATCTATACCTTTATTAACTTTAATATATTGAAATGAAGCATCCATTAAACCTCCATTACAACCTTGATTACCAAATTTTCCTGAACAATCCATTAAATTTTGTGCTGATAATCGAACTAAATTTCCTGTTTTAATTGCATGTTGACCTTCTAAAGCACCTGTTGCTGTAAAAGCCCAACAGGAACCACATTGTTCTTGATTTTCAATGACTGTAGTTACTGCACCTTGCTTACGCCAATCTAATAATAAAGAAAATTCTTGAATAACAATTCAAACATTTAAAATAATACACACCAACAGCAGATGGAATATGTACATTTGATGGAGGATGAAATGGACGTCCATGAAATTTTTTTGAAGATATTTTTATCCCACCTAACATTGTTCGAACGAATTCTTCATGTGTCTAAAACAAAAAACAAAATGTAAGAAGGAAATTTTAAATGATATATATATATGTATACGATATCAGCAAATTGATTTATTTTAAGTGTATATGAATGTAAACCTAATTCAGCTTCAAGATTATGTCGATTAATCATAGCTAAATTATCTTTAAATACTCCAAGACTAAACCAAACAAAGAATATTTTTTCAATATACATATTTATTCATTTTTTACCGATATTGTTCTTCTAATTCAGTGGCATAGTTTTTCGTATGAACACGTTTGAATAAATTCCAAAGTTTTATTTGTTGATCTTGATTTTCTGCTTGAGAAAATGCCAAGACAAAAATAAGAAAAAAAAGTAAATGCATATTGATAAACAATTATTACACTGTTACACAACACAATTATTTATTCTTTATATATATATATTAGATAAAAAAAATGCATCATCATTATCTATTATCTTTACCATTATAATTCACTTTAAAATGACCTATTTATATGAATAAAAACCTATATTCAAATGTGTTATGTCAATCGATACAAAGCTTTTCTTTATCTTCATCAATTACAGATGTTTGCACAAAAAAAGTTTAAAATGTTGAAATTTCGATTATAAATAATTTTTCTATGTCTAAGAAAAAGAGATCTTTGTTCAATGTTTCATCTAAATGCAAATACAGAGAATATGAAATTACATTGTGATATAGTATTCTTTGTGGGCTATCCACCACAAGATCATTGACATTTTACCAAACGGTAGAAATTTTACATCGTTTTTTTATTTTCAAAATACTACGCAAATTATTAACATAAAATTTCAGATGCTTGTGAAATTTCACAAGCATTTGAAAATATTTTATTTCAAATTCTTATCTAATACATTGTAATATTTATCTTTCTTCTTTATCATACATTTAATTCTTTGCATTATTTTGTCTTATAAAGTCTCTTCTTGGTTTCAATTGAGCTTAGTATCATTTATCGAAGAGATATATGATATGATTTTATTTGTTTTTATAAAAAACTATATAGATACGTCAAAACCTTTGTATAGTAGCTTTTAAAGCACTAAATATTATTGTGTTTCAAAGTACGAACTCATTTTATGTCTTAATTATTGTTTCTTGCTGTTATGAAATGAAAGGTAGTTTAACATCGGCATCTACAAATACATCAAATAATTATATATTTGAGCCGTTACGCGTGCAATTTTATAAAAAATTTCTTTGACCGTCTGTTTATCCATATATGATTGATTAACAGATCCCCTGGAGATGAGAAAATCTATCTTAGACATTTATAAACTAGTTTGAAAATCTGTGTCAGTCATAAAAATAATTCAGCCCATGTTTTCAGTTCATCAGAAATAATTCTTGCTTGGATTTTAGAAGCAGTACGCATTTTAATGCAGACAAGGAAATTTTCTGTACTCATTTGAAATGGGAAAATATAGCCAGAATTAATCTTGATTTGATTTTCGACTTTCTTAAATATACACAAAGAAACGACACGTGCACACAAAACCAATACAACGAATGTGTTAATGTATATGTACGTATGGAATATTAGTTATTACAAGAGATAAGCAGACGATGACGAAAGAAAGAACAAGAAAAAATGAAGAAAAAACGAAACAACAACAGGTGTAGATGAGTTTATACACTCTTGCTACTAGCAAGAGTTCGACAAAAATGTTTTTGTCGAAATTTTATTACTTTGATCTTAGTTGGATATTGATCAAATAGCATAGAAAGATAGAGTGAAAGACGCTCTATCGATTGGTAAAAAAAGAATTTTTCTTTATCGACTTATAAGAAAAACAGATCCTCCGTCACTACTTTTCGATAACTCTAAGTATATTTATAAAGATTTTAGTTGGCCTTGTGATATGTCGAATCATATTATAGAATCTTTGAATACACAAGCGTAAAGGCTTGTAGACATTTAGAAAAATATTTAGACTAATTTAAGCGTTCTGATCTAAAATTTAAACAGGTCTAGTAGAATGTTCAACATTTCGTGACCAGTTACAACTATGATGGTCTCTCATATGACTCGAACAATGGTATGTTTTCTTCTTACAATGGTAGAGAAAAGCTATTAGTGAACAGTTCGATGAATCGGTCAGTCGGCTGTGATGAGCTACAGGTGTAACATACCTGGACCCAAGATAGTCTTCAAAATGATTATCTGAAATACGAAACTTATTTCTCAAAGAGTTGCCTCTGTTACATCGGCAGAGCCTCTCAGAAACTTACAGATAGTAGCCAGACATGGAACCTACCGATGAATAGAAGTGTTAGTATTGCAATATAGGATTACAATTTAGGCCCTCAATATTTTTGAAAAACAAGCTTTGCTTAATAATGTAACAAATTTTGAATTATCCGCTACCGTTACCAAATAACTAATAATCCTGAAGTTATTAGTTACTGAGTAATGTAACTTCGAGTGACGATAACTTTACTCTCTTATTTCTAACTAAATGTTAAGGATTGAACTGTAGAGCATATTCCTAGGGATTCCTATGTATTTGACCGACACTCTCGTAGTGGCTCTTAAAAACAACAATCAATTCTATTTTCATTATCTATATAGCGGTGATTACAAAATGGATTGCTATAATATAATACAGCTAAAGATCACGGTGACTCGCTTAACCCTCAACTGAATTCATTCTATTTATTTTGAGAATCATTATCAGGTAATTTATCAATAAATATGGTGATATAGTCACCTCAATCTGAACACACTTCACATTTTATGATTTTCAAAAGTAAGACTATCAATTTCAAATTCGAAAAATATCAATCATCCGCACTTTCTTCATCATAGATAACATTTTTGACTTTTATGAACCATTAATAAAGTACTGACTTCTTTCCAAAAATATTCTAGACTTCGTCGAAAGTTGTACACAAGAAGAGATTATAATAACCTTGTAAATGAATGATTGATTGATTGCTTGTCAGAGTGTTCACAATGCATCACTTACGACTAGTGAATGTCCTCATTCTATCTTCTAACTATGTTATGATTAAATGAAATTATTTCAAAATTTGTAAGAATCTGTAGATTTTTAGTAGGATCACTCCTAATCAGGAATCATAAAAAGCAAACGGAAAGAGAAGCAAAAAAAAATACACAAGCACAATTTATTGAAGAAATCAAGTGTGACGATAGAGATTTAGTTTTGCATGTTGTGTATCAAACCTTTCAAATATGTCCCCTTGTTTCCAAAGGAAGCACGTTGTTAGATTCCATAAATCATGCAAACCGTTGTAAATTTCCCAAAACATCTTCTTTCTTTTGAATGTCTGCTTCATTCAGCAATTAATAGTTCGATTTCGTTCACAATCCAAGAAAATCACGCTTGACTGTGTACGAACGATTATGACGTTTAGAATAGAACTTCAGATGGAAAGTCCAAAAACGAAGCCTATTTTACGTACTCTTTATGGCAAAGTACCTTCTGTCGAACTGAATGGAATACTGCTGTAGCCTTTGACTATTATTGTTTTTAAAACTATATTTGTAATGGAATTTATATCAATTACTGTCCGTCATGCATATTGAATTGATCCGAAAAATGTAGAAGTATCTCGATTTATTAATTTTATGCTCATTTGCGAAATATTTCATGAGCAGTAGATCATCTTCGTCTGTTAGTTAGCCTTTCGCTTACGAATTAACTTAGATACAATCAAAAAATAATGATTTGTATATGAATAAGAGATGATCTAAAAGTTGCGAAGTGATATTTAGCTAATTTTTCAGTGTAAATTTAATTGATTTATGAATGATTACCATGATCGAGTTTTCTAGATAAATGCTTCTGTATATGTTTAAATGCACGAAAAGTTGGCGAAGTCCATAGTAGATTTATCGAATGCATTTAAAGAACTTGCAGTTAAATAAGTGATGAAAGGAAAAGAAATGATAATATATCAGAAAAATCAATTAGAAAATGATTAGTCTATCAATCAGTAAGAAATAAATAGAATATACGTAGGGCGTTCAAAAAATTCCCGGAATGGTTTTATTATAAAACAACAAAACATGTTACAATTATTAATATATCTGTTCTTTCTCGAAGTATCGTGCCTCTACCGAAATACACTTTTGCCAACGTTCTGGAAGTTTTTGTATGGCAGCTGTAAAGTCATCTTCGGACATACTGTTCAGACACTGGTATATTGATGAACCTAATGAACTTTGATCATTGTAGTGTCGTTTTGCAAGATAATCTTTTAAAACAGGAAATAAAAAATAATCGCTGGGGTCAGGATTGGAGAATAAGGTGGATTACGAAGCAATTCATATTTTAAATTGTGGATAGTAGAGCAAACAATATGTGATGTATGTACTGGAGCATTATCATGGTGAAGAATAACACGAGCTGAAATTAATCCTCGCCGTTGTTTTTTAATTTCTGAATGTAGTTCATTAACCAAAATGTTTGCATAATATATCTTCGTTATTGTTGTATCAACTGGTACAGGTGTCTTGAGAATTATCTCTTTATGATCCCAGAAAAAGGAATATAAAACTTTGCCAGTGGACTTTTCTTGTTTCAGTTTAGTTGGTGGTGGTGAGTCAGCTCGTTTCCATTGTTTTGATGATTGTTTTGATTCATCACCAGTTACAATTCGAAAAAGAAACTCATTTCCTTCAGCTGAATAACGAGCCAAAAGTTCTTGACATAATTGAACACATTCATGTCTTTGATCAGGTGTTAGTAAATGTGGTATCCATCTCGAACAAACTTTAGTCATATGTAATTGATCATGTATAATACCATGTACCGTGCCAGTTGAAATGGCTAGGGCATATGCTATTTGCTGAATTGTAATTCGACGATCTTTAATGATTAGACTTTCAACAGCTTTAACAGTTTGCTCATCCGTTGCAGTAACTGGTCGACCACATCTAGGATCATCTTCAATATTAAATCGTCCATCTCTAAAACGACGAGCCCATTCAAAAACTGTTATACATGATGTAACATGGTCACCATAAACTGCCACCATGCGTTTATAAATATTGGATCGAGATTATCCTTACAAAATAAGAAACTTTATTCCTGAGCGATACTCAAGCTTTTGATTTTCCATCAGTGTAAAAAGGGTGATGTGATGAAAACTGTTATATTAATACATAAGTATTTCGTTGGTTAATGATTATGTTACCTATAGATGGAGCACTGTTCCAGCTACACATAAATTAAAAGCTAAAAAAAACGCTTATTATTGTGTTATAATAAAAGCATTCCGGGAACTTTTTGAACGGTCCACGTATCTCAAGAACCAAGGAAAAATAACACTTCTATTCAAAATGCTGAGATAAAAGACACAAAGTTTGTGTGACAATTGTCTAATATTGGAAAAGAATTACAAATTTTCCAGCATTCTTCATCTAAGACATGCTGTATTGATATGATAAACTGAAAAAACGATGCAAAAGTTCCACATTGAAGTCTATTAAGAACTATACTAAAAAGTTATTTATATACCCTTCTATCAGACTGACGTTTAGCTTTCAGGAGAAAATTTTCAGATTCACAGGAAAATAATTCTCGTTGAACATATCGAAGTTCAAGTTTCGTTGGTAGCTATCCATTATAAATTCGATTTCGTCATCTTTCTAAAAAAGTTGCACTATATTGAAATTTTTGAATATCATCACAAACGAGCGAATAGTCGCTCCCACTGTCATATTCAAAAGCATCAGAGCAAAATACTTCATAACCTCACGACTGTGTATTGAAAACAATGCGTGCAAGTATACATGTAAGAGTACAAACTTATCTTGACTCTGATGTTCTTTTGACCTTCATACATGTCTCACTCGTTAATTCGTTACGAACTTTGCGCCGAATTTACGAATTTACGAATTTACGAACTTT
>JAJEKB010021488.1:404992-416325 GCA_022393335.1 Macrotrachela quadricornifera | reverse complement strand
GCAAAGTTCGTAAATTCGTAAATTCGTAAATTCGGCGCAAAGTTCGTTAATTCGTACCGAATTAACGAGTTCTACACTACTGAATCAGTATTGACTACTTTACTAATGATATAAGCTTGCACCGGATTGGAAGATTTTACTGAAGCTATCATATATACTAGTACAGTAGTACAGCCAAACTAGTAACATTATTAACTGTATATCTCTACTTAAACGATCTAGGAAACCGAACCCTTTCAGAGCGTTTACTTGATCACTGAAGTCTATCATTTTGGCATATACTCGATTCAAAAGTGAGGAGACAGTTGGGGGTGTTTCCTGCTAGACTTCTGCTTGAACAACCCTTAATTAGCCTCGAACATACTTGATTTTTATTAAAAATAGAAATGAACGACTAGCTGTTCCTCTGTGCATCCGTTCTTCTTCATTCTTTATAGCTTTCTCTATACGATCTATCTCATTTATCCTTGCGGTCCTCCAATTTTTCTGTACGATCGGTGTAGATACTCTAGTTGCACAACGTTATTTACATAACCCATTATTAAATTTCTGAATACTTGAACAACCTGTCTGACACTAATGTAATTGATGAAGAGCTCGGCATCGAAAATTTATCATTAGCTGAAATTTATGCATGAAAAAGTGTAATTGAAAGAGAGCATAAGCTCACAAACTTCTGATTCATTATTGGATCTTTTTCCAAGTTGCAAAAATCGGTTTTATAATCTTACACTTATTCAACCTGCACGCTATGACCTGGGACAAACAAAGAAACACACAATATCCTATTAGTATTTGTCATATAACCTCACTTCGGTCGAAAGAAAAAGTTTATTTAAAAATTTCGAAAACTAATAGCAGTACCCTTTGATTCCTCGACCCCAAAAAAACCTTTGGTCAAACTTTAGAAAAAAATCATTATTTTTTTAAAAAATACCTTTTTTACCAAAAAAAAAACAGTCAAAAACTAATAGTGTCATTCGACTTCCCGACTTCGAAAACCTTTGGTGAAACAGTACGATTCGATTTTTTTCCATAGTTAACATTTCGTCAATAATTCTGTAAGAACATGTTTTGTTGACCTTTGGTCCGGCACAAACCAACAAACTCATTTTAGTTTTTTTCGTATGACCCTCCTTTCAGTCGATGGAATAATAATGCATCATATGACACGAATTTATAGATGTCAACAATTATTGCGCTGTATCGCATTGTAAACAGTTTCCAATCGCTCATTTAGCCCTACTCATTCGGCAATACTACAGCAATTATGATGAATAATCAAATTGGTTTTCTGAGTAATTGCGGTAATAATTTATGCTTTAATTCTTAACGACATTTTTCAGTTAATAATGACAACTTTCATCGTTCACAATAACCGGTTGTTCATGCTGTAATATTTTTTTCAATTGATTTTAGAGCAGCGCTAGAATCAGAAAACTGCCCAAATAGATAAGCGTGACTGATTTGTCTACAAGAACTTCTATCTTCTACTTCAGAAAGGTTTCTATATAAATCTAAAAATAGAGAAAATTCTGGCACACCTTTTTATATTGCTGTGAGTTTACGTACATTATACCATCAGTTATGTTGTTTCTTTTCTCTAAAAAATAACTGATTATTATCACTAATCTATTTCAATTAATACTAGGAAAGGTTTTTGGCCAATAATGTTCGTTTCGTTTAATCGGAGGTACTCGTGTATTTTATATTTAGAGATGGAGCAGTCTAATCAAACATAGTTAGTCGTTAGGGAGATGGTAAATATTAATTGACTTATGTATCATTGATAATAATAACAAAATTGTTTATGTCATCATGTTTTTATTTTGGAATGGTGACGGAAAAAGGGGAAATGATTCTTATTTCTTGTTAATATTGATCATGAATAATCCATCACCTAAATCTAGTTTGCTGGTTGTTTCATAATGAAAGCCAGATATCAAAACGATTTCCTTTTCTTTTTGAAACATTGAATATTTTTTCGAATACATATGCTTATCCGCGACATGTTCGGAGTTGAAAATATTTGTATCCGCACTCATTGATGTAGTACCCCACCAAATTCCCGTCTGATCTGTTTGATAGTTTTTAGCTTCTTTCGATCTTCTCTGAACGTAAAGCTTCATTTAATAATCGATAGAGACATGTCTCATCAAGTTTCCATTCCATTGTAAAGATTAAGATTGAGGCGGACTCATCTTGCATCAAAATACCATCATAATCACGAAAATTGTATTTTGCTATTTGCACATATCTTACTACATCTGGGATTAAACGGACAAATGGATGTAATGCTTTTTATAGTGACACTAAAGGCTCATGTTAATAACTATGAACAAGTGTTATTATTTCCAGTCAATCAATACTGACAAAGTTCTGAAGTAATATAGGTAAAGGATAGTAATTTAACTATGTTTCATTTCATTTAGTTAAGATAAACAAACAATTACGCGTTTATGGGAACGTTATTTTAAAATTTTCCGTTTGCTCAAAACTTTGATATATGACTTTGCAATATTTTGTTACTGAAGTCTTTTCCACGAGATATTTTAAATATGAATGGATAGACTACAATCGGAGTATCTTATAGAGCAAAACTTGTGAGTCAATTGTCATTTTCTCAGAAATGATAAGAGCTATAACAGAAGTTTATTTATGACAAATTTGTCATCCACGATTGACTATCTTTTTATCGTATTCAAAATGTTTTATAGTCTTATATTATTGAGCTGGTATTATATGACATATTCCAAAGATGTGTCTACATATATAATGTAAGCTAGTTGCATAAACATCATGAAATAATTTGAGAATCGCCATATTAGAAAGATCATGTTGAGATAGATTGAATTTTTTGAATTAAAAAGTTTTTGAATAAGAGTAAAAAAGTCTAATTTATCATACAATTTTAAGCATTAAAACAGAATTGATTCTCAAACACGCAATTCAGATAAAATTTCATGCGAAAAAACTTTTAAATTGAAAGTATCAATATGGGTGAGGGTGAATTCGGGGTGTTGGGATGGTTTCGAGCTTTAGTCCTCTTCTTGAATTATAATACCTATTAATACGACAAAATACTCTAATAGTCTTACGAACCTCCACGTAAAATGTTATTTTCTCTGACTGCATATTTTTCTATCGAAAACTTCATATGATAAGTTTTAATAGATGATAGGTAGATATGTTTCTTCCTCAATTGGTACGAAGTAATCAATTACATCTGGCACAATGATGCATTTTCTTCTCTGGTTATATCATATGGAACTTGTTAAGTAAATTGGAATGCTGTATGGCAGTGTTAATATCATAAACAAAAAGAAAAGTTAAAACTTCAAACTTAAGATTGATCTCAGTCCTCAACCCCGAGAATTTTGATGTTAGTGCCTGCCTAACGTGAATATGGCCTCCGAAAGCGGAAGGTAATATTAGTCAAAGGGTATTAGATTATTTCAATCATTCATCTGTTTGAACTGAGATCCTCAGCTCATTTCTAAATAAGATGTATCTATCCACTATAGGTGTGAACTACATTGACAATATCAATTGGTAAGTATTGGTCGAAATTTGCATGCAAAGTCTCTCAACAACTGAGAATACTTCGTGTATGTGGACAGATAAAATTCAGGGCGTTGATTAAAAATATCATATTTTTATTATGGTTTAGTCTAATAATAAGAAACATATTAAGACTCGTCTAGTATAGATTTTGAGAGGTGCCAGATGACATCTGACAAAGGATTGATTCTTCAATATTTCCTGAAATCAAATTTCCAGTATTTGAATGAATTAGATCTAACTAATTTTTGCACTTTCTCTGAATGAGAAAGAATCTGTATGTGTATACTTATCATTATTTTGGTTACAGCCTCTTACCAAGTTCGATTGTTTGAATGTGTGAACCATAATGAAAAACTTTCCTACATAAGTAACTCTAAAAAAGAGCTCGCATTCACTTCGAAACTTCTAATGTATATACAATTTTATCTTATGTTTCTTATCAAGATGTTTTATCATGAAAGTAGAAGGATGGCCCAGCTATCAAATAAAAATATGCAAACCATATCTGTAGGTAGACCGACAGGAAAAAAATGCAGAATATATATGTTCTCAAGTATATAATAGAAGACATTTTCTGTTTATTATAAAAGTAACGTAGATCGTCGAGAGAAGACTTTATGTAAGACAAATTTATTATCGTTTGTTATTGAATTTGAAAGATTTTTACTATCAGAAACCGATTTATATCTAGAGAGATGTCTGATAAGATTCTGAACCAAAGAAGTCTTTGTATGTTTCGTCTCACTCGGCCAAACATCAAAAGAGTATGATATTTATACAGAGTGGCCCAAAAGTCATGTTACCCAAAAAAATAATTTAAGATAGAGGAAACACAGTTTGTCAAGGCAAAGTGGACAATATTTTGAAGTAAATGTTCAAATTGTTTGCCTTCTGTACTGATACACATCTGATAACGATCTGCTACAGAACGATAGATTGCTTGGCATAATTCGATGTTATCATTGAGCGATGTAAATTCTTTTTTAATTAATGACATCAAATGACTTATATCGCGAGGATTTTGAGCATAGACACGATCCTTTCTGATGTAACATTACCTTTAAAAAAACGGTCCGATAACCCCATTTGACCATATTACTCCCCAAACAATAACTTGTAGTACATTGAGCTCTTGTTCGATGATAAAGTGTGGATTTGTATCACTCCAATAAATACAATTATATCTGTTGACACGATCATTTGTTTTGAATGTAGCTTCTTCTGTCCATAGAATTTGATTCAATAAAGTTTGATCATTTTCAGTTGAATCTAAGATCCATTCACAAAATTCGAGTCATCGAACTGGATCATCTTCATTTAAGGCTTGTAATAGTCCTGGCTTGCATGGTTTTAAACCTAGATCTTTCATAAGACCTTGTAAGCTTGGGCGTGAGAAATCAAGATCACTTGATGCACGCCTTTGTGATGTTTTTTTGACGAGTTAGAACTTCTTTGCCAGGAAATTCATTTTGAAAACCCGCATTCACCGTTTCCGATGTTTTTCCTGATATCCACCATTGCTTGAGGACGAAAATTCTTTGTTCTTTTGTCAGGATTCTAATGTCCTACCGAAAATATATAAAACACGTAGACAGAGACAATAATTGAATATGACCAACAATATCGAAAAAAAAGACTTATATTGAGTATAGCTTTAACGTGAATTATGATAGAATAGAAAGAAAAACACAGGCAGAATAGATATATGAACACACAACGCGTGTTACTCGAAAGTCCGTTTCGTTCACCACGCTTTGTCTGAGTAAACTGTCTCTTTTCTATCTTAAATTGTTTTTTTCTCTTTTTGAAAAGTAAAATTTTCTTTGTTGAATTCATTAGTGCTACTTAACACAGGTTTTTCTTGACCTTGTTCTCATAGATATAGAGCTTGAAGATGATTCTATCATTGATAAAAAAATCAGCTTCTTTGCTCGAACTATAAAG
The DNA here is from genome assembly GCA_022393335.1 of Macrotrachela quadricornifera. NCBI lineage: Eukaryota > Metazoa > Rotifera > Eurotatoria > Philodinida > Philodinidae > Macrotrachela > Macrotrachela quadricornifera. The sequence goes on along the minus strand of JAJEKB010021488.1, from coordinate 410,817 downwards.
GAGATATTTATTTTTTTTTGGGTAGCATGACTTTTGGACCACCCTGTACTTATATGTTAAAAAATAGTAACATATGGAATGTGGATTGCAGTTTGGCTAGTGCCAGCTTTGATTCACTTCATACGATCCTCAGAAGCTCACTGGATAAGCTAATGTAGAAATAAATCATTGTTTTAAGATGAGTTGCCTCAATTAAATTCTTAATACGCCAATGATTCAATAGACAAATTGGACAATGGAAAGTATACATCGATAGACAGATGAATAGATGTAATATCGCTCGAAATAGTAAGTTTTTATAAAATAGTAGTACTCTAATTTTGTTGAATACTGTGCATATCATGACTTTTCAAAGCGTTGTAGGTCGTACAAATTAGAGATGTGCAAGGTAAACCTGTTCTGTCCTACTCTAATCTTCAGGACAGGGTAAGATCAGGATACAATGGTTGTAGAACAGGTAAAATGTAGGAAATGAAATAATTGCAGTTTCATACACTTTAAAATCATGTTTGACAGTTAATATCACAATCATTAGTAAGCGACATTTACAGAAAATTGTAACTGGAATACCTTATCATTTAAATAAAAAACAGAATATTAAAATAATTTTTGATACTCGGTTTCTTTTCTGGTTTTGTAAAAATAGCAATTATGCAGTGTTTAAATCTCAGTTGAATAAAACATCTGATCAAATATCAATCAGAGCTTTATGAAAGTTCATTAATCCAGATTTCATAAAGAGAAACTATTTTTTTCTGAAGGAAAGGATTTTACGGCTGTAAATATCTTTTCAAGTTTGTCTGCCTATTCTAACCAATCAGAAACCAAAAATGGCTAGATCGATAAGAGTAGTACGTAAGATTTATACGTATAAAGAAGAATGTTTGTCTGTTCGCTATGCTCTCACCCACATCATAGTCTACCACAATTTTTACCAATTTTTCGAAAATTCTCTGAGATTTGCGACCATCTGTTTCACGTTTTCTATCTCTGCACTGTCCGTGGATGAATAGCCTTCTATTTGATCGAAAGTTTCTACATTCATGGCACTGGGTGATTTCACGATAGAAATATCAATGTACTTGTTATCAGGGACACCTAGGAGGAATTTCCGTCATTCGTCAACCGAGACTGAATGGAAGTACACCTAAGCTTGATTGACCTATTCTTCTATCGATCAGATTTTCGCATACTCGAACGGTCAGTAATATTCGTTTGGTCGAGCTTTTGACGATGATGTTTCATAACAAGAAAAGTCTTTTTCAAAGAGACTTTCTTCTATGAGGCAACTTAGGGAGAATTTAACAAAACTCAACAAAGCATCCTTGGAAGTGAGCGTCACTTGCGGAAAAGTGAATAGGATCATGATCGGTTTTACTTCAAATCCAAATCAATAGTTTTCTGTTAGAAATGATAATCTATATGCTTCTGTAAAGGCTCCACTACTTGGCATACTATCACAACTAACGTGTGATGAGTATCTCTTATCAACGCTACAAGAGTTATCGTCTTGGAATAGATACAATGAGTCTGAGGCTAGATGAAGTTTAGGTTCCGTTTTCGACTAAAATGGGATAGAATCAGAACAGTATCGAGATTGGACTAGAGTAATGATAGCAGCACGATGTGGACAGGGCCAGAAGACAATTTGGAACGAGGTGGTGATTGAATTGGAATTGAAATCGTGCCGGTATCCATTTAAGATGAGACAAGAACGGGAGTTAAAACGACATCAGAACAGGAGCTGTATTGGACATAAAATAAGATTAGGATAGGTTGAGGGCCAGATTAGAAGCAGGTTTGACATGTAGCCGACATCTATTCTCTTCTTCAATCGAAATCGGGATCAAAAAGATTGACTACGCACGCGTCTTGATTGAGGATGCCCACTCAAAGAAATCTTCAAAATGGCATTAGTTAAATGCGAAAGCAATGATTGAAGGAAGATCATAGAACCTTTGTTTTCGAATGTGTAGAAAGTTCAACATTGCATTTTTTTCTAACCATCATCGAGTACCTTCGCTACTACCCTAAAAATTTTCCATAGATTTTTGAGACCAAGGAATCGGTTGATGCCATCAGCTTTTGAATCTTTTTTTTTAAAGTTTTCTTTTTATTCACAAAAAGAGCTTTGAGAAAAAAAAATCGGTTTTTGGGGTTGAGTAATCTGAATCAATCAATAGTATATAAAAATATTTTTTTGAGATTGATTTTTTATATAAAGGATGAGGTTTTTCCTTAAAGTTTGACCAAAGGCCTTCCAGGCCGAGAACTTGCTTGATGTCATTAGGTTTTTGACATTTTCGTGAAATAATTTTTTTTACGAATGAAGACTTTTTGAAAAAAATCATTTTCGTACAAAGTTCGATCAAAGGTTTTCGGGATTAGAAAATCGATGGGTATTATTAGTTTTTGTAAAAGTTTTTGTAACGAGTTTTTGATTGTAGAAAATCACTTGCTAAGAAAATAATGGTTAGTTTTCTAGGTGGAATAGAGATCATACAACATAACATAAGTTTGCAGTTTTACATGTGTGCTTGTTTCTAAAATTAGTTTGTATGTTTTTGTACTCTACGCAAGTGGAAAATGATGACGGTTAGATTAATATAAAACTATATGATATTCTTAGAAAAATTCTACGAAGGGTAATGAATAGTAAAGAATTCGAATCTGGAATCAAATTTGTGAATAGTAACGAGGTAATAAATAACTAGTAATTCCTTCTATACTTTTTTTAAAAAGATTGGTCCAAATTTATCGAATATCGATAAGTCAAAACTGACTTGATTTTACTACATAATAAATCATAAATAATATGAATTGTCTCGAGTTACCTTTCGCCAAAAAGAATTGGTTATGGGGAACGCATATCTAAGGTTAAGTTTTCAATTCATGGCTTTTTTTGACGAGTTGCTCGTTATTTTGAGCTTGATTGACGGTTGGTCGAGAGTCATGAAGCTATGTTCAAGATTGATTTTGATTTAAACATTTTTCTTTGTTGATTACTACACGTCAGATTCCTGGTTACGATTTATACAGAAATATGTAAAAAAAATTATATTGGCCACTTAAAGTCCGTTGTTGAGTCTTTATAGGCATCAAGCGTAAAATAATATTCAAAGTAAACGAAGATCGTTCCCAGGTCACAATATAATGCGTTCTATTTGTAGTAACTTTTAAATAATTTTCCTTCTGTTAGTTTTGTCTTGGTGAGCGTAATAACAATAGTACAGTACTTGTTGAGAAGAATATCAATGAGGTGCATCTATTCGCTCGAAAGCTGAACTAATATTGTAAGGTAGAGTGCTAATAAATATGGAAACGGTTAGTCGTAAGTAGACGAGCGACGAGACGTTTGTTTCAATGGTTTATCGTAATCACAATAAGCGAGAGCTGGGATACCTTCAGAAATCATCAAGTGAGTCGGTTCTTGAACCAAAATAGTTCTTTATTAGACATTTGACGTAACAGAATTTATCCAGTAACGAATTTGTGGATGCTAGCATGCCGTTATTTGCGTATTGTAGCGTAGGCACAAACAGATATGTAATTGTGTCGTCGTAAAAATTTAAGAAGCTGTCCGGAATTCTATAGTTTTGAATGATCTTCACAATTTCTTAAAGCTACACCTATCGAAAGAATGAGTAATGACAATAAATGATGTTCTAATTATACTCGTGTCGAGACATTGATATCGGTTACGGTAGTTTATATGCTTAACTATAAGAAATCACATTCCATACTGAGAAGTAATATTGCTTGACATAACAGTTTGAGAATAAGAGCTTGAAATTTTCATGTACAAATTTTTATGTAGTGATAGTCTTTAACATGGATATAAGAAATAAGGTTTATTCCATCAGGAAATGAGTCAACATGACGATTATCATTTATGTATGGATCAAAAGTAGGAATATTTCTATAGAACGATCGTTGCTAAAAAGTGGATATTTGTTTCCTCTTTTTCATGCGGTCAAGGACTATGAAATATAATATAGTCAAAATTGGAATTATTTTGGGTAATGATCGTAGTAAATTTTCTTGCAGAAAAAAGTCAGCGAATCCATGAGATGAACCCTACTTGTGATATTTTTCTCAGTATTATCAATAGAAACTAGATGAAGTTCGCACTGAAGTATCAAAAAAAGAAATACATTTTGCGTAGTAAAAACAATCAAGCAGTAGTCATTGGTTATGTAAATAGATGATGTGGTTTCTCTTTCAGCTTAAAAATACAACTAGTACTACAAAATATTACATTTGTAAGCAACTGATCATTCAGAACTATATGGATGCAAAAAAATCAGACCATAATATTTCCACGTCGTCAAATGCCATCGTCACAACTACAATAACAGCGGACAAAAATACCATTGCAGCTGGACGGATCATCCAAAACTATTTGTTAATTTGGGTCGATACCAATATACATGAATCAAATAAAAATTCACAAAACACATTGGCACAATTGCGAAGTATTGTTAATCAGGTCAATATTTTTACCGAACGAGATGAATGTATTGATTTTCTCACTGATGTTGATGATGTGAAAGCCTTCTTAATAGTAGAGAGTACACTTGGTCAGCAAATAATGCCCCTTATCCATGATATTCCTCAACTGAATGATGTTTACATATACTATGACAATAAATATCTGCAAGGCCAATGGACCCATAAATGGACTAAAATCAAAGGTGTACATGCATCCATCACATCTGTTTGTGAAGCATTACAAACAGCTGTAAAACAATGCAACCAAGATACCATACCTATAAGCTTTGTCACAGTGAAGGAAGGCGCTACTAGCCAAGATCTAAATCAATTAGAGCCCAGCTTTATGTACACCCAAATACTCAAGGATATTCTCCTCAAAATGGAATATGACGAACAATTCATTAGGGATTTCATCGCTTACTGCTTAAAAGATGACTATGGCTCACTAACTACTGTTACTCTATTTGAGGCTAAATACAATCCTAACTTAGCAATCTGGTGGTATACTTTCCCATCATTCATCTATTCAATGCTTAATGGTGCTTTACGTATGCTGGATGCGACCACAATCATCACTATGGGCTTCTTTTTACGTGATCTTCATCAACAAATCGCAGAATTACACAAAACACAGGTTAGTAGTTTCAAAGGAAAATCCTTTACAGTTTATCGGGGACAAGGTCTATCAGCCACAGATTTTGAAAAACTCCGCAAAACGAAAGGAGGACTTATGTCTTTCAACAATTTCTTATCTACCAGTAAAGATCGAGATATTTCTCTCGGATTCGCCAAAGGTGCGTTGACAAAAACTGATATGGTCGGCATTTTCTTTCAAATGTCTATTGATCCTTCTGTTTCGTCTGCTCCTTTCGCTGCTATCCAAAAATTTAGTTATTTCAAGACGGAAGCAGAAATTCTCTTCTCTATGCACACTGTCTTTCGTATTGGTGAAATTATACAAATTGATCAAAACAATCCACTTTATCAAGTGGAACTTACGCTAACATCAGATGATGATCCACAACTTCGCACACTCATCAAACATATACAGGAAGCAGCAAGTGGGACAGGATGGGAACGAATAGGTAATTTGTTGCTTGACATAAAACAGTTGAATAAAGCGGAAGAACTCTACACATTATTACTCGAACAGACATCCGATGAGAGTGATAAAGCACTTTATTATAATCAACTTGGATATGTTAAAGATGATCAAGGTGATTATAAAAAAGCCATCTGGTACTACGAAAGAGGGCTTGAAATTCGTCAAAAAACTCTTCCTGCAAATCATCCTGATTTGGCTACTTCCTACAACAACATCGGTTTGGTGT
>JAJEKB010021488.1:370942-404982 GCA_022393335.1 Macrotrachela quadricornifera | reverse complement strand
AAATCATCCTGATTTGGCTACTTCCTACAACAACATCGGTTTGGTGTGTCGTAACATGGGAGAGTATTCGAAAGCACTTTCATTTTACAAAAAAGCACTTGAAATTCGTCAAAAAACTCTTCCTGAAAATCATCCTTCATTAGCTACTTCCTACAACAACATCGGTGAGGTGTATCGTAACATGGGAGAGTATTCGAAAGCACTTTCATTTTACGAAAAAGCACTTGAAATCAAACAAAAAACTCTTCCTGAAAGTCATCCTTCATTGGCTACTTCCTCCAACAACATCGGTGGGGTGTATTACAATATGGGAGAGTACTCTAAAGCACTTTGGTTTTTCCAAAAAGCATTTGAAATCTGTCAAAAATCTCTTCCTGCAAATCATCCCCATTTGGCTACTTCCTACAACAACATCGCTGGGGTGTATGACAACATGGGAGAGTATCCAAAAGCACTTTCGTTTTACGAAAAAGACCGTGAAATCTGTCAAAAAACTCTTCCTGAAAATCATCCCCATTTGGCTACTTCCTACAACAACATCGCTGGAGTGTATTACAATATGGGAGAGTATTCTAAAGCACTCTCATTGTATGAACGTGCTCTTAACATTTTGCAAAATTCATTACCGTCTAATCATCCTAATATTAAAAGTGTGCGAGAGAGTATAGAATTTGTACAAAAGAAGCTGTGAAATATTATTTGATAAATAAAGAAAAACCGTTTTCACTTACTTGAATTGCCTCTTTTTTTCTCTTTCTCGCGCGCGCGTACAGAGAAACTCTCTGTATTATTAAAGTAATAATCACCTTGGAATATAAACCTAATACACATCGTCGTTGAACACATATTTCGGAAATAAATCTAAAAAGAAAAAAAAAAACGGAAAAAATGAATAAAAGAACTTACTTTGAATTGTATTGAATTGAGTTGACTTGATTGTTATTGATATTTGAATAGTGCCCTGAATGATAATGAAATGAGAAAAGAAATGTGTTTATATCAGTATCGAGTCATAAACAATCGTCTAATTGGTACAGTTAATGAATTAATGAATGTTTATCATTCGCTTCAAATAAATAAGGAAAAAAGAAAAGAATGCAGTTTTCTAATTATTCGTAAATACGATTAAATTATTTTATAAATATTAATTATATTGATATTAAAATGAATAGATGATTAATTAACCCTTTCCGGCCTGATGTATCCATTTGGATACATTAAGCTAATATTTTACAAAGCATTTACGCATAGTGATGATACGAAATGTTTTGACAATTTGATAATTAGGTTGTCATATTTCAAAACATATTCAAGGGTTTAGAAGAAAGAAAAAAATATATTCACTAAGAAAAATGGTCAGTTTCATCCGCAATGCCTCAAAGTCCCAGGTCTATATTGATGGTCCGTAAACGACGATAGACCGATACCAAACGGCATCTTTATGGTGTCCAAATACATTTTTACTTACGAGTATCGGTTAATTACATATATACGGATATATTACAGGTCGTTTTAGGGGCCGTTTAGCATACACCATTCATTACACCGTAACGAAACACCGTTTAAGTGGCGTTTTTAGCCGCTTTTAGTGTATCCTATAATAAGATGCTAAAGTAAGTCTTATAAGATTCTTCGTATAAGATTTGAATAAAATTTGATGATCAGAATCTTGCAAAATCATACCTAACCATGCGCAACTAAAGTTTTTTTTCGTCAACATACATAGCTCAATAAAGATAAACAGGCATATAGACATGAACTTAGTCTGCTATCTTACTTTTCGTATAGATAATTTCACATCATTGTCAATTGCAGTAAACAGTTTATATGTATAATTTTTATTATCTTTAGATTCAGATATTTCAAAATTATCGTGAACAAGCGAAATATCAAGTTTACGTGTTAAATTCTTTTTTTCTATTTAGATATTACAACGATATCGTTGAAAGCGTATGAATTATATATATAAACAATGTATATTCTTTTTATTTAGATAATTCAATAAAATCGTTGAATAGGCACGTATGTGTTTTATTTGTAAAATTCTTCTTTCTTTTTTATTTAGATATTTCATCAATATCATCAAATAGACAAATGTAAATTTTATAGACAAAATTCTTATTTTTGTTTATTTAGATATTTGAATTCCATCGTCAAATAGGTAAATATTAATTTATATATAAAATTCTCCTCGTTCTTTTTCAGATATTTAGGCAGTATTATCGAAAAAATAAGCATAAATTTAATGTATCAAATTTTTATTTTTATTTATTTAAATAATGCAATAAAACCATCGAATAGGCAAGTACGAATTTTATGTAGAGATTACATTTTTTTATTTAAATAGTTTCATTTTTATCGTCAAGAGACAAATATGAAATTTATATATTAAAATTGTTTTATTTCAAAATTCCAATCATGTCGTCGATATGGACAAATAAGAATTTTATTTATACAATTCTTTTTTTTATATAGATATCAAAATAATATTATTGAAAATGTATGAATTATATATATAAACTTTATATACTTGTTTTTCATTTAGACATTTCAATCAAATTTTGGAATGAACACTTACAATTTTTATATATAGAGTTCTTATTTTTTATTTAGATATATCAATAATACCACAGTGTGGTAAGTCTGAATATTTTAATTAGCTTTTTATTTTTTTATTTAGATATTATTATAATATTCTCAAATAGATAAATAGAACTTTATATACGAAGTTTGTTTTCTTTTTAGATATTTTAGTTTTAACATCGAATAGGCAACTATAAGTTTAATATATAAAATCTTTTTTTTAATTTTTATTTAGATATTTTAATAATATCATGGTATATGTAAGTATAAATTTCATATATTAAATTTTTTTTGTTTTTATTTAGATATGATTTTGCTAACATCGTCGTTATGGTAAGTATGAATCAGATGCACAGGTGTGGTGGTGTTCGATAAGAAATGATGGAAAGTCAAAGAAAATTATGAAGAACGGTTGATTAGGAAAGGAAAATATCACAGATTAGAACACTGCGCTAAGATCGATGAAAAACTATATTTGAAGTTCCAATAAAATCTTGCATGGATAATAGAAGATTTGGCACAATTCCATAGTATGATCATACTAGAATCCTACCTTAAAATTCGAATTTTATCCGTAAACGGAGAGAAAACGACCAAATACGGTGCGTTTACCATACGGATACAATACGGTGCGTATTTCTGTAGCAGGAAATACGGGTTCAAACGGACCGAAAATGGCCTCGAATCGATTCGGTATATTACCGTAAAGATCCCGTTTTGATCACTTTTACGGTTCGTTTGCGGTTTGCAAACGATACCGTTTTAATAAACCTGAATATCGATCGATTTTTCGATCTAAACAATCTTTCATCAAACTCCATAAAGAATGACTATTTTTTAAAAAAAAAAATTTTTTTTGCGGTAAAGTTTTTCCAAAATCATAAAAAACTGATCGTGTCATTCAATTCCCCGGTCCCGATTACCTTTGATCAAACTTTATAGAAAATCATTATTTTCTTTAAAAAAGCCTTTTTTTAGCAAAAAAATTATTTGAAAAAATCGAAAAATCGATAGTACCATTCGATTCCCCAGCCCCGAAAACCATTGCTGAAATATTAAGATTCGACTTTTTCAAAGTGAAGTTTTTTTATTATTTCTCTAAGAACATATTTTTTGATCTTTGACCTGGCACATGCAGACAAATACACAAACGCATTTCACTTTTTCCGTATCACCCTCCCGTCAGTCGAGAGAATAATTGTCTACACAAGTGTAAGATTAAGATTAGGTCGTTGTTTATGAAACAGGTGTCGGTGACGTAAATGAATTATAAAATAATTCAAAAAAGAAAGTGACCTCTAAAATAATCCGATTTCTATTGGTTTCAACCAAGCATTTCTCAGGATTACTGGAGATTATTAGGATTATGAGAATTCTTGTCTTAATTCCTGCTCATATGCTAGATTGCAATTCCCAAGTATCCAGAGAAATTCTCAACAATCTTCAGTAATTCCTATATATCTTGAGTAAAGCCTAAAAATCTCTAATAATTCTGAAAATCACCATCAGGAGTTTTAATGAAGCATCAAGTCAGCATCGATATAAATCTAAATTACTTTATAATTCATTTACGTCATCGATTCTGAAATAAAACATTGGTAGTATTCTCATAATACTGCATAATTCAATACTGCATCTAGATTTAATTCCAAAATGCTCTTTTAGTTAGGAGTTTCGCTCACCAAAATCTTGCATTTGATATTTACGTGCGAAACGTAAATCTTCTACTATATAGATTCTATTTTATCATACTCAAGCAAATTATAAAATTCATTTAATGCGCGAGAGAAAAATTATTGACTATATATTGGTCTTCACCATTTAATTATTTGTTGACTTTTTCTACATATTTTTTCTATTCATTTAACTTTATTTAATCAAAAAAATTTAAGCCTAACCCATGACTTGGCTAATTTGAGTTCGCATATAAACCGCACGTTTACAGCTTAACATCATTTCGAAAATAAATGAAAAGAGTAAAAAATTTTAACCTGAATAGTCAGAAAGCCAAAATTTTTATAATTATAATTTATATTTTATAATTGGCAGGGAACCCAGCCGAAGTTCTTCAAAATTACAATTTAACGTATTATTGTTGACTCTGTCTCACTACATGAGATGACTATCTCGAGTTCGAATATATATGGGCCATGAGCTGCACTATATCAGTTTAAAAATAGTTTTAATAAATTGCACCATCTCTTCCTTAGCGAAAAAGCAAAAGATAAAATTTCTTTTAATTATAAAATTATATTTCGAGGTACGCATCCTGGTGTGAGGATGCTACCAACGCCAAGGGGTGTGGATCTGTGTGAGGGTGTCACGAATGGGTAGCGGCGTGGGAGAGGGCGCGATAGAGAATGTGCTCGGCACCGGGATTTGTAAATTTATGATTTCGAAGCGGTTTATTTTTCTCTGTTTTACGTAATTTACATGGGTTGCTGAGGCTGAGTGGCTGAAAAAAGACGAACACAGCAGATAGGGCTGGGTGATTGTGAACGACAGACATCATGTGATCACTTGTTTTTATTTCGGGTAAAACATATGCCCCCTAGGAATTTTAAATTATAAATTATAATTATATAAAAGTTTGGCTTTTTGGCTACCTGAACATAAGCCTCCTAGAAATCATAAATTATAAATTATAATTATATGAAAGTTTGGCTTTGTGGATATTTTAACATGTTTGCCGTTCTCGATTTTGGAAATTATGAAGAATTGGCTTTTTTCCAGTTATGTGCGTAATTAAGAATATTCGAAAACTTCATTTATATTCGAATTCGAATTAGGCAGCTACTCGCCTAACCAGTTATATATCCATAATCATGACTATGTATTTTTTTCTGTAATAGTATCTATTGATCATATCTTTAAGCTGTCATTTTTTATCGAAATCGAATACATCAAACCAGAGATGTCCATCGCGGCTGAGAGTCTGCCACTGCCGCGCCGCGACGATAATCAACAGAAAGCTACCGCGCCGCTGCCGCGACGCGGTGTTAAAAAAGCTTACCGCTGCCGCGCCGCGCCGCGACGTGACACTAAAAAAGCTTACCGCTACCGCGCCGCTGCCGCGATGGTATTTTTAAAATCACTCGATTTTCAAGGCTGTGACTGGTTTAAACTAGAGCTACTGTCGCTAATCGCTCAGGTTCGTCAAGTCTTATAGTGCAGCAGACATCAATGTCAAGATTATCTGTAAATTCATGAGTTTTTCAAATTTTTTTCTAGAAAAGCTGCCGCTGCCGCGACCGCCACGGCGGCAGCGGCAGCGCCGCGATGGACATCTCTGCATCAAACTAGGTAATAAGCAGAAAGGTAATGAAAGAAACGAATAAACAAAAATCATGAAAACAAATATGACCATGGCTGATGATGCATAACCAAAATGTCCGTAATATACGGTTTCATTTAAAACACGAAATATCTTGGAAAAAAACATCAAAAAACAAAAGATGAGCAGGGATATGTGCCTTAAATGTCTATTTTCGTATGTCTATCTTTCGAATAAATTAATAATTGCAACTTGTCTAAGTTTTTCTGTTTTGTCAAACATGATAGAAATTAATGTTGTTCAAATAATGTGCATTTGACTATTAAAATTTATAATTCTAGTATGTTACTATGCTCATATACGAAATCATGAAGCAATTGCGCATGAATAAAATACGATGTTGATATACAATTCAACTAAATATGCTACTCAGTATTCGAAGATTTTTCGACATCACAATTGTTCTTTTCGTTTTTTTCCTTGGTTATTGAATGGATTTCTCGATCAATGACAACTTAATAGAGTCTTTTATATTCATTTTTATTGAATCAAACTAAACAATATGTTTACTTTTCCGATTAGTTCTTCATACTATTGCTATTGGCTCTCAAATCTATATCATAATTACATACTTTATTATAGAGTGTGCTCTAGAAATTTGACTCAAAAATGGTAAGAAGTATCTGAAGTAATTACAAAGTGTTTCACGCTCTCTTGCGTAGCTAAAACTAAATATCGCTGTAATATTTTTATTCCCTATCATTTCTTATTGAATTTGAATTCTTACATCGCGGAAAAGAAAAATAGAAGTTTTATTCATGTGAAGTTCCATATAGATATCTGTCTGCCGTTATTAAGAAGTCAAGTTGACTACGTTTTTAATGCATATATGTTTATTAAAATTGAAAAGTATAGAAACACATAAAAATGAAAGAAAAACGTTAATGAGTCAAGAAAATGCGAGAAAACTAACTAAATAAATATATGATAATGAAAAGATACCTATTTTATATTGTTCTTTTATGTTTTTTATTGGTGATAGCTTGTCGACGTGGACTTGCTTTTGTGCCGTATATCCTACAAATAAAAAAAACTACTGGACTCATTCAAGACCATAAACTACTAGAGATAATACAACCAAAGAAAAATATATGAATAATAAAATGAAATATCGGAATATCCATTCAATATATTATCATTGAAATACATTTCTTAAACTAAATACTTGGCTCATTAAACAGTCTATGCGAATATTCTTCTCGTTTCTATAAAATGATAACCAAATTGCCGGCAATCCTCCATCACTGCATCTCAACTGAATAATTCCTAGTAGCATTTTATGAAAATATTTCACTAAATTTGAATAGCAGCTTTCAATCGAATTTTATGATCGCAGAACACATGAAAAATGAATAATTCATACGAACAATCTATTAAAATATTTCACTGTATTAGACTGAAAGATTTCAAATGGATTATATGAACAAAGAACGCATGACAAATGAATAACTCATAACAACATTCTATTACAATATTCTACTAAATTCTTAAAAAAGCTTTCAACTGGATTATACGATCAAAGAACACATGATAAATGAATAATTCATAGCAACATTCCCTTGAAATATTTCACAAAAATTCGAATAAAAGCGTTCATCTGGACTATATGATCGACGAATGCATGACAAATGAATAGTTCATAAGAACATTCCATTGAAATATTTCATTCAATTCGACTGAAAGATTTCCACTATATAATTCCATTATGAAAAACATGATAAATGAATAATTCTTATAAACATTCTATCGAAATATTTCACCAAATTCGAATAAAAGTGTTTAACTGGATTATATTATCCACGAATGCATGACAAATGAATCATTCATACGAATATTCTATTGAAATATTTCATTCAGTTTGACTGAAAGATTTTCACTACTTAATTCCATTGGGGAAAACATGATAAATGATTAATTCATACGAACATTCTATCGAAATATTTCACAAATATTCCAATAAAAGCGTTCATCTGGATTATATGATCCACCAATACATGACAAATGAATAATTCATACGAACATTCTATTGAGATATCCCACTAAATTCGTATAAAAGTTTTCAATTGGATTATTTCATCAAGGAACACATGAAAAATGAATTATTTATACAAACATCCGATTGCGATATTTCACTAAATTCTAATGAAAGGTTTCAACTTTACAATATGAACTCGGAACATATGACAAATGACCAATTCATAGAAATATTCTGTTGAAATATTTCACTAAACTCGAATAAAAGATTTCAATTGGATTGTATTATCGAAGAAAACATGAGAATTAAATAGTTCATATAAACATTGCCTTAAAATATTTCTCTACACTCCAAATCAAACATTTCATCTAGATTGTTCCTTTCAGAAAAACCTCACCAATGAATAATTCATAATACCATTCTGTTGCAATATTTCCCTGAATTCAAATGAAAGAGTTCAACACGATTGTCTCCTATGGGATCATATTGCAAATCAATAACCTACAGCAACATCATATTAAAATGTCTCGCTAAATTGAACTTGAAGATTTCAATCGGATTAATTCATCAACGAAGACAGGAAAAATGAATAGTTCATATAAACATTCAATTGAAATATTTCATTAAATTCCAATGAAAGACTTTAACTTCACTACATGATGGACGAACACGTCACAAATGAACAATTCAAATAAACATTCAATTGAAATATTTCATTAAATTCCAATGAAAGACTTCAACTTCATTACATGATGAACGAACACATCACAAATGAATAATTCATAATAACATTCAATTAAAATATTTCATTAAATTCAAATGAAAGACTTCAACCGCATTACATGATGGACGAATACATCACAAATGACTGATTATTACCAACATTCCTTTCAAATCCGTCACTAAATTCCAAATCAAAGATTTCAACTGGATTATATCATCCAGCGAAACATAACAAGTGTATAATTGATACCAATAGTCTATTGCAATATTTCACTAAATTCGAATGAAAATCTGCGATTGGATTATACGGTCGAGGAACATGACAAGTGAAGAATTCATAGCAACATTCTGTTGCAATATTTCATCAACTTCCAATGTAAGACTTCAACCGCATTACATGATGGACGAATACTTCACAAATGACTGCTTATTAGCAGTATTCCTTTCAAATCCGCCACTAAATTCCAAATCAAAGATTTCAACTGGATTATATCATCCAGCGAAACATAACAAGTGTATAATTGATAAGAATAGTCTATTCCAATGTTTCTCTGAATTCGAATGAAAACCTGCGATTGGATTATACGATCGAGGAATATGACAAGTGAAGAATTCATAGAAACATTCTGTTGCAATATTTTAGCAAAGTGAACTGAAAGACTGAATGCATATACTACGATCCACGATTACATGACAAGCGTATAATTCACAACAACATTCTGTAACAATATTTTACTAAATTCCACTGAAAGAGTTCAACTGAATTATATCCTACAGTAACACATGACAAATGAATAGCTCATAATAACATTCTATTGAAATATTTCACTAAATTCTAGTGAAAAAGTTCAGTTAGTTTCTATCATCCAGGAACAGAAAACGCATGAATAAATCATAATAACATTCTATTGAAATATTTCACTAAATTCGACTCAAGGTTTCAACTGAATTATATGACCAAAGAACATATGACAAATGAACAACTCCTAATAACATTCTATTGAAATCTTTCAAAACATTTGAATGAAATGTTTCAATAGGATTATTTCATTCATGAGCAAATAAGAAATGAATAATTCATACCAAAATTCTATTGCTATATTTGACTACATTCGACTGAAGATGTCAACTGGATTATATGACCAAGGAACACATGCCAAACATATAACTCGAAAGAACATTCTATTGCAATATTGCACTAAATTGGACTTCAATAATTCAAGTGGAGTATATGATCGTGGAACATATTAGAAATGAATAATTCACAATAAGATTCTATTAAAGTATTTAAATGAGTCGAAATTGACGATTTCAACTGAATGATATGATCTAGGAACGCATGACAAATGAATCACTGATACAAACATTCTATTGCAATATTGCACGAAATTCTAATCAATTATTTCACTTAGAATATATCATCCCGAAACAAATGAGAAATAAATAACTAATACTAACATTCTATTCAAATAGTTCACTCAATTCGAATGAAAAACTTCAACTCGATTACATGACCCACGATCACATGACAAATAAATAAATAATAAAAACATTCTATAGTAATATACTAGTAAATCCAAATCAAATTTATCAACCGCATTATATTATGGAGGAAAAGATGACGAATGAATAATTCATAGCAACGTTTGATTGAAGTCTTTCACTAAATTGCCATGAAATATTTTAACTAGATTTCGTCATCCACGAAAACATGACAAATGAATAATTAATAATAACATTCTATAGCAATATTTCACTAAATTCAAGTGAATGATATCAATTGGATTATATAATCAAGGAACACATGATAAACCAATAATTCATAATAATATTCTATTCTAATATTGCGCTAAATACCACTAAGAGATTTCAAATGGATTATATGAACGAGGAATACGTGACAAATGAATATCTGATAACAATATTGCATTCCAATATTGTATCAAATTCGAATGATTTGAGATCAATTGAATTTTATCATCCAGCAACACATGTAAAATTAATAACTCATACTAACGTTCAATTGAAATATTTTCCTTAAGTCAAGTAAAAGCTTTTTACTAGATGATATGAGCAAGTAACGCATGACAGATGACTAATTCATAAGAACATTTTATTCAAAAATTTTGTGAAATTTGAATGAAAGGTTTCAGCTGGATTATATAATCGACGAACACATGACAAATGATTAATTCATACGAACAATCTATTGAAATATTTCACTATATTCGACTGAAAGATTTCAAATGAATTATATGAACGAGGAACACATGACAAATGAATAACTGGTAGTAACATTGTATTCCAATAATGTATCAAGTTCGAATGATTTGAGATCAATTGAATTCTATCATCCGGCAACACATGTAAAATTAATAACTCATACTAACGTTCAATTGAAATATTTTCCTTAATTCAAGTCAAAGCTTTTAACTAGATGATATGAGCAAGTAACGCATGACAAATGACTAATTCATATGAAAATTCTATTGAAATATTTCGCGAAATTTGAATGAAAGATCTCAGCTGGATTTTATAATCCACGAACACATGACAAATGATTAATTCATACGATCAACATTGCATTCCAATAATGTATCATATTCGAATGATTTGAGATCAATTGAATTCTATCATCCAGCAACACATGTAAAATTAATAACTCATACTAACGTTCAATTGAAATATTTTCCTTAATTCAAGTGAAAGCTTTTAACTGGATGATATGAGCAAGTAACGCATGGCAGATGACTAATTCATACGAAAATTCTATTGAAATATTTCGCGAAATTTGAATGAAGGGTTTCAGCTGGATTATATGATCGACGAACACATGATGAATGATTAATTCATATCAACAATCTATTGAAATATTTCATTATATTCGACTGAAAGATTTCAACCTCATGTTATGATCGAGGAACGGATGACAGATAACTAATTCATACGAACACCCTGTTAGAATATTTCACTAAATTCGAATGAAACTTTTCAATTGGATTGTATGATCGAGCAATAGATGTTAAATGAATAGTTCATATTAACATTCTTTTGAGATATTTCGCGAAATTTGAATGAAGGGTTTCAGCTGAATTATATGATCGACGAACACATGACAAATGATTAATTCATATCAACAATCTATTGAAATATTTCATTATATTCGACTGAAAGATGTCAACCTCATGTTATGATAGAGGAACGGATGACTGATAACTAATTCATAATAACATTCTGTTAGAATATTTCACTAAATTCGAATGAAACTTTTCAATTGGGTTGTACGATCGAGCTATACGTGTTAAATGAATAGTTCGTATCAACATTCTATTGAAGTGTTTGAGTAAATTTGAATGAATGACTTTAACTAGAGTATCGGATTGAGGAACACATGACAAATAAATATTTCATAGTAACATTGTATTGAAGTATTTCACTAGATTCGAATGAAAAGTTACGACTGAATTATACGACGATAGATCATATCAGAAATGAATAATTCATATCAACATTCTATTGACATATTTCACTAAATTCGAATGAAATATTTCAACTGGATTATGTAGTCAAGGAACAGTTGACAAATGAATAATGTAGATTAGCATTCTATTGAAATATTTCGCTAAATTTGAATGTAAGATTGAACTGGATGAATTGATCGAGGAACAAATGACAGATGACTAATTCATAAGAAGATGCTTTTGAAATATTTTAGGAAAGTCGAATGAAAGTTTTCAGCTGGATAATATTATGGAGGAACACAGGTTAAATGAATACGTCATACAAGCGTTCTGTTCAATTATTTCAGTAAGTTCGACTGGAAGATTACAAGTGGATTATGTGATCAAGGACACATGAGAAATGAATAATTCATACGAACATTCTATTGAAATATTTCACTAAATTCGACTGAAAGTTTTTCACTGGATTATCTCGTGGGAGTGAATACGATAAAGGAATAATTCATATGAGTATTGTATTGAAATATTTTACTATATTCCAATGAAAGAGTTTAACTGGATAATATGATCGAGGAGCACATGTCGAATGAACAATTTAGATCAGCATTCTATTGAAATATTTCAAGAAATTCGAATTAAAATTTTCAACTGTATTATTTCATCAATGAATGCATGAAGAATGAATAATTCAGATAAACATCCCATTGCAATATTTCACTAAGTTCGAATAATAAATTTCAATTTTATTACGAGATCGCGTAGCACAGGAGCAATGAACAATTCATACGAACATTCTATTGAAATATGTCAGTAAATTTGAATGAAAGATTTCAAGTTTATTACGAGATCGAGTAGCACATGAGCAATGAATAATTCATACGAACATGGTATTGAAATATTTTGCTGAATTCGAAATAAAATTTTCAACTGCATTATTTCATCAAGGAATGTATGAAGAATGAATAATTCAGATAAATATCCTATTGCAATATTTCACTTAATTCGAAGAAATGGTTTGTACTGGGTTATATGATTGGGAACAGATGGTAAATGAATTATTGATATCAAAATTCTGTTGAAATATTTCACTAAATTCGAATGAAAGATTGCAACTGAATTGTGTGGTCGGGGAAGGCATGGCAAATGAATAATTCATATGAACAGGGTATTGAAATATTTCAGTAGATGCGAATGTAAGGTTTCTACTTTATTATATGATCGGGGAGGACATTAGAAATGAATAATTCATACAAAGATTCTATTGAAATATTTCAGTAAATTCGAGTGAAAGATTTCATCTTTATTACAGGATGGAGAAGCATATGTGCAATGAATAATTGATACGATAATTCTATGGAAATGTTTCGCTGAATTCGAATTAAAGTTTTCAACTGCATTATTTCATGAAGGAAAGGATGAAAAATGAATAATTCAGAGTAACATCCTGTTGCAATATTTCACTAAATTCGAATAATACATTTCAAGTTTATTACCGGATCGAGTAGCATATGAACAATGAATAATTCATACCAACATTCTATTGAAATATTTTACTGCATTGAAATGGTCGTTTTTAGCTGAATTACGTGATCAAGGAAGACATGTGAAATGAATAATTGATATCAATATCCTATTGAGATATTTCACAGATTCGAATGAAACTTTTCAACTCGATTTTATGATCAATATATGCGTTGGAATAGAATTATTGAAACAAAACACTTATTCAGAAATCTTTCTCACTTAAAGAAGAAGATTCAAAGTCGATTCGTATAAGTTAGAAGCTCGCGGTAAATGACTGTCGCAGACAATGATCATATTCAACTATTTTGATGACAAGAGAGTGAAGAAAATGTATTTGAGAGAGTAATTCAAATACACAAGATAAAGAAACACTACTTATCACAGTTCTATTCATGTCCTTGAATCGTATAAAAGACTAATTTTGGTTGTTAATATAATTCAAGATTATGAGCTGCTCGAATAATGCTCAAGATTATTCCATTCAATTTTTGTGCCCAATCAAGGAAAATTTTGCAAGGATTACACACTCAGTAATTGCCTAGTGAATGTATAGGTGTAATCTGAAAGATTCTACTCGATTATTTTGCTTAGTTCGAATACAAGGCGACTAGTGATATAATCGAAGAATATGTAGGGAGTGAATAGTTTAAAGCAAGACTTTGTTCAAGTATTCTTCTACAACCGAAGACAATGTCGTAGTTCACACACTAATTGATTAACGTGCAAAAAATGAATAGTTCAAACAAAAGTTCTTTTCAAAACTTTTTTTTCAATCTGTGGAAAAATATTTAGCCTGTAAACTGATCGACGAGCATACAGAAAATGAATAATTCATACGAAGAATCAGTTCACAAATATTACTCGATCTAAAATAGAGGCTTGATGTTAACTATATAGACGATAAACAAACAATAAATTAATGATTTATACCAAAATCCGATATGGATATTCTGTTCTATTGAGAACAAACAGTGAAAGCTATTTATCTGATAGATGAATACACAGCTTATGATTAATCTAAATTAGGATGGAGTTCGTATATCTTACTCGATTTGAAGTATACTTCAGGTGTCATTGCATGATCAGCGAGTACATAATCAAGGGATGATTAAAATGAAGATACGATTCGAATACTCTTTTGAATTGTAAGCATTGATTCGGCATGGGCTGTATGATCGCTATACACGCGGTAAATTGATAATTCAAAGGAATAATCTATTCACATATTCTGCTCATTCTAAAACTGAGATTTGAAGTTCAATAAATAATCGATGAATATCTGACATGCAAATGATTAGCAACATAAAGTTATTCAAATATCATCTTTAGGTCAGAGAAAAATCTCGAATTCTGTGATATAATCAAGCAGAAACATTAGCAGTGAATACTTTAAACAAAGGAATTATTCGAATAATCTACTCATCCTCAAGAAATAAATAGATATACTAAAATAATCAATGGACACATGTCAAGCGGCTACTATTCACGAAATTCTGTCCCAATATTTTGTTCATCATTGCGAACTATGATCAAGAGTTGACTCAGAAGTATTACTGTAATATAACTGACTCAATTCTACGTTCGTTAAAGGTTGAGTTCTTCGGCTGATGACGATGAGGTTTTTCCACGTCGATATCCGTGGGATCTTTATCAGTTCGGCCCTGGTTTCGTGCCATAGATAAACTTGCCATTATGACCAGAAACACAAGAACATAAATAATTTTGGTAATAGAAACCATATTTCTGATACGCAGTGTTGGTTGAAGGTGTGTAGATGAATGCGTTGATTTAGCTTGTGTAGATTTGTGTGATTTTACATTATATTTTTCGTTATTATATGTATGTCGCACAGTCACGTGGGATAGAGATAGATTTTTCTTTTCTTTATAAATAAATGAAGCATATCCGCTGTTAGTAGTGATCGAATGTGTTAGAAGAAAAATAAACGTCGCATCTTAGAGGAAGGAAAAAAATCTTAATTTTTCTCGTATACTTTATCATACTTCAAGGGTATGAGGGTGAGTTTAATAGTGTAAAAAATTTCAAAAGCACCTTACGACCGATTTCGTCCTTGCTTAAGGGACTCATCAGATAAGTTCTGGAATAAAATCTACATAAAAATGAAAAAAAATGCCATTGTAGACTTTCAAAAATCATTCTAGTGTTGTGAAATAGTATTCAAAATTTTCCCCTCGACTGAAGGGAGGGTCATATGAAAAAAAAGTTTGCATGTGTGTATGTGGCTGTCAAAGTCAGAAAAACATCGTCTAAACGGTTAATGGGCACTTGTCTTCCACGTGCGCTTCCTGTAAAGTTTGACCAAAGGTAATCGGGGTCGGAGAATCGAATGTCACTATCAGTTTTTGGATTTTTCCAAATAACCTTTTTTGCTGAAAAAAGGCTTCTATTAAGAAAAAAATGATTTTTTATCAAATTTGAACAAATGTTCTCGGGCTCGGGAAATCGAATGGCACTACTAGTTTTTGGATTTTTTCGAATAGTTTTTTTATTAAAAAAGGCTTCTATTAAGAAAATCATGACTTTTTTTTATAAACTTTGATCAGAAGCTTTTGAAGTCAGGGTGTCGATTGGTGATATTAGTTTTTCAATATTTTCAAATAATTTTTTTTGCTAAAAGAGGCTTCCTCTAAGAAAATAATGATTTTGTAATGAGGCAGTTTTCATGGAAGCAGAGATGTCCATCGCGGTTGAAGATGTGCCGCTGCCGGGTCGCGGCGATAATCAAAGAAAGCTACCCACGTCGCTGCCGCGATGGTATTTTTAAAAATCTTTGGATTTTCAAGGCTGTGACCTGTTTAAACTAGAGTTGCTCCTTCCAATCGATCAAATTCATCAAACCGTATCATGCAGAACACATCAACGTAGAGATTATGTGTAAATTCCTGAGTTTTTCAAATTTTTTTCATAGAAAAGCTGCCGCGACAGAATTATAAAAATTACTACCGCGACGATATTATATAAAACTCTCTACCGCGCCGCGATGGACATCTCTGCATGGAAGTGTTGGTTTGGAGACTATCTTATGAATTTGATAGTGGTGGTTCGGATCCTTCGAGCTAGTCTTTGGTCAGTCTCAAGGAGTAGACACGAGCAAAGAATGGAAAACAAGAAGTGAATCATTGTAGTTGAATCGGAGCTTTGAAAAGTAAGAAACGAGACAACATGGAATTTTATGTGGGCTACTAATAACGCGAGTCATGGGAAGTATGAATTAGTTTCAGAAAAAAAGAAAATACAGAAGACAATATCATTTCATCTATATCGTATATTCAGATACAGCCGGCAGGAAAAAATGACCTTGGTGGAATCTATCACACGGATATCATGTGTGAGTATTTTCAAGTCGTGTCTTACATAATTACTACAAAATAATAATCTTTAAAGATAGAATTTGATCTCTGTTAATATAATTATGAAGATAATTTTTCTTATCTTCGACTTTTCAAATGTGACGTCTTTTCAAGTGAATAGTAGCAGAAGTGTAGAAACGAAGACTGGAATATTTCGTCGACAAAGAGAGGTTTTAACAAAGTAAAATAAGCTTGATTGTCACCAGGCCAAAAAAACATCGGCTTAAAGATCACTGCTCGGTTATTTTCAGTATACGGCTTTCATTCAATCAGATTATTCAGTCTGAGAGCTCAAGCAAGGGCAAACTTTTTACATCGGGCTTTTGACCAATCAGACTCTATCTGTTTGAAGTTTCAGCCAATGAAACGCTTTTCAAAACCTAGTTTTCATCCAGTCAGTTTTTGAGAATGTGAGCTTCAACGCGATCAGTCTTTTGTAATTTTAATCCTACTTGAATCAGATTTTGAGGAACTCAAGTATCTCATTATTCGGTGTTTGTAAAAAAGAGAATTAAGATTTCGCAGCGATGTCACATAAACTTAAAGATGGTGCATATATTTATAGATCCATGTGCCTTTACTTGTTTTTCTTGGAGTCTTCTGCAGAGGATCCTTCCGCTACAGCTTCTGTAACTCTTTTGAGTTAGTGAAACATTAATGAGCGCGGTTTTTGAACACAAGAGAATAAACTTATGTGAAAATAGACTTCAACTTGGAAGCGGGTAGCCGCGAGTGACGCCCCGTAGGAGCGTCGACGAATGACTAGTCGCTATTCTTTTAAATTCGTTTTGACTTTTATATTGCCTGTGAACGATATTTTGAACAAGAAAATGAGGCGTTACATTGGTCTATGCTGGGATTATATAAAAAACCGAAAAGTCAAGAGTGGGGTGGAGCAGAGAAAACGATGATCGACTCTGACCTATGCTCCACGTTCGCATACGAAAGTCTTAACAGAAAGTTTAAAGACTGGATTTTATAGAATAGTCGTCACTAGCAATCCGTGTATATGTATCAAATATAGTTATCAGAGCAGAATCCAGAGACCAGTAAGACATAATGATAAAAAGAGTTCAGTCGAGGGTTAGGCGAGTCATAGCGACTATATTTACTACATCACATACATGGCTACTGATATGGTTTTGTCAGAAATATTAGTCGTCGTTATTATATTCAATGTAATTATTGTGGATGATCCATGTAAATATGAAATACCTGATAAAGGTCTAATTGATCTTTCATCTATTGGTAAGATGGATGGAACACCTATTTGGAAAGATATTTTACCAGATAAAACCGAAAATTATGGCAAGTTATATCATATAAATTTTTTCTTATTTCAGTGTTACTTGTACTTTTTTTCTAGCTTATTCATACAATCCCTGCTATCCATTTAGTGAAAAACTCTGTATAAATGTAGCTGGATGTCAAAGTAAGATTCATGCACTTAATGCAATAATTAATCATGTATTTAGTTGGAAAATTTGGCGGAGTATCGTATTCGATTAGTACACAAACAAGTATAATTTGGAAAAGTACTCCTGATAATACGCGAAGTCTACTTTATACATCGGCTGATCGTACCAAACAATTATTCGTTGATATACATTGTATTCAATCAAATGAGCACAAACTTGAAGTACATGGTGAAACTAAAATGAATGAATATCATATGACATTATCTACTAAATGTGCATGTTGGAGCGGTTGTAAAGGTAAAAGATTTTTTTCGATTAGATAGTCCAAAATCGAACAGTTTTACCGCTGGAGCTATTCTGATTATCATACTTGTAGCTGTTGTATTTCTCTATTTAATGACATTTATATGGTACAATCATTTTCGTCTTCAACGATCCGGTGTTTATCTTATTCCTCATCATAAATTTTGGATTGTTCTGCCTAGTTATGTCAAAGATGGAATATTTGCAAAATACGCGACGATCCACGATGACCCATATCTTTTGCCAGTAGATAGGCCCAATCGAGTTATATATATTTCCGAAATTTCAGATTTTTATAATGTAGTATAAGAAAAATAACATAGGACCTACTTTCTTATTTTATGGTTTATTTATGAAAAGTCATTATTTTCTTATACTACATTATAAAAATCTGAAATTTTGGGAATAGATATAACTCGACTGGCCCTATCTACTGGCAAAAGACGTGGATCTTCGTAGGTTGAAAAAATCAATGGTTATTGAAAATCTTCCGTATTCTACAACTATTTGGGTCATCGTGGGTGTGAAATCATCTCGGAGAGCTCTACTTATCTATGGCATCAACTGTTGATTCGGAGGTCATCGCGTGTTTTACAAATACCCCTAAAGAGAGTATCATCGATCTATATATATAATGTTCAGTGTGTATTTGTCTGTGCGGGTTAAACGACAAAGATCAAAGGTCGAATAAGACTATAAGGGAAAAGGTCCTCAAGGGCTAACCTATAGGTCCTGAAGTAAGTAATCACACGATATAAGGCCGAAGACTACATGGACTATAAAAATATATAGGCGATATAAGAGTATGAATCCCTAGGGCCTCTCTGTAGATAATATTGAATGTGTGCATGTCTGTTCCGGACCAAAGATTATATTTTTGATGCCATATGTTAGAGAAATACTCTCAAAATAAATCCGCAATTTTTTGTAATATTTAGAAGGATGAGAATGCTGAGATTCAGAGCTGTGTCATCACTTATTAATTTATTTTCATAGTTTCCTTTCTGCTTTTTGTTTTATCTTCTCCTCAAGTAAAAATAAAAAGTGTACAAAAGAAACACTACTCA
Organism: Macrotrachela quadricornifera; assembly: GCA_022393335.1. NCBI lineage: Eukaryota > Metazoa > Rotifera > Eurotatoria > Philodinida > Philodinidae > Macrotrachela > Macrotrachela quadricornifera. The sequence continues at coordinate 385,223 of JAJEKB010021488.1, read as the reverse complement.
AATTTATTTCTGTTTCTTCTCTCACATATATAGAGATAAAGCAAATGACAAGACTCATAAAAATCATGTTATTTGATAAGAAAAGCAATAGAAATTTTTTTCTTCTAAGTAGTAACAAAAAAAAACAGTATAACCATAAAATTTCACAAACGAGCATTCACTCCCATAAACTGCGCCAAAACGTTTTCAACAAGACATTTCGAAAACAAGCAGAACAAGCTAAACGAATATACGAATCTCGCTCTATTGCTCGCTGCTTCATACTTTGTAAAAAACTCGTCTATTATCTACTGTACTGCACGTTTTCTTCTAAAATAAATGACTGCGGTATCATCGTCATCACTATCTTCGTCAAAGAATAACAAGAAAATTGTCTGGTTTTGGCAGTCAAATCAGAATCCTTGGGATGAAAATGAAGAAAAAGAATGGAGTCGATATTCTGATTTTGAAAATGACTTTGTTGAAGAAGCATTTCAAAGAAAAGAGAAGAACGTTCAACTTAATGATTATATAATCGACTTCAAGCATAATATACAATTAAGAAAAAATAATAGACATAGACAGAGGCCAGTCAAACGTGAGAAAGTGAACCTTGATCAGTATGTGAGAGAAGAACGATTTTTATATCCAGAACGGGCAGTAAAATCATTTGAGCGTTGGAGTAGTGGAAAACCTAATCTTATTGGTCAATGGTGTGAGAAAAATGCTGATATTACAGAGTGGCTTAATATGAACTATTCAGCTATACTTGAGCTTGCTGCTCAAGGTAAGTCGAGTTAAACTACAATACGCCTTTAACTTATTTCATATTACATTTTCTCGATTACAGGTATTTTGAAAGAAGGTAAACTTATCAATCAAGAATTTGATGCACAACGAATGGCTGATCAGTTGAGAAGTGTTACTATCCACAAATATGATATTGATGAATGTGTTGCACGTCTATATTCAGCCGAATCATTTCTATACAAACTAGTTAATGCTACACTACGAAACAACGATATGAGTAAAGTTGATACTCTTGGACCATTCTGCTATTTGTTATGTGATGGTTTGTTAGATCGCCAAACAGGAGAAGAGGAATATCTTTATCGTGGCGCAAATCTCACAGAAGAAATGATAGAAGAATACAAACAAGCTGTTGCAACACAGATTGTTTGGCCAGCGTTTACCTCTACATCAAAGGATCGTCAAGTTGCCGAACAATTTGGAAATACACTTTTTATTTTTTTAATGAAAATTTCCACTGGTCTACGGAGTTGGATAGACATTTCTTCTATTTCACACTATCCCAATGAGCAGGAAGTATTAATAAGTGCTGGTCATGAATTTAGGGTTAATAAAATTGAATGTGATTCAAAAAGTGAAAAATATTTTATTTATATGTCAGGTACATAATGAACGATGACTTTCTTTCAAAGGCTAACCGGTCTGTTTTATGCATCAGTCTTGATTTAATTACTTTTCAAAAATAATAAAATAACTACGTATTCTTACGTCTGATCCATTTTTTTTCGGAACTTTTTCAGTTTAGTGTTTTTGAAAAAATGACGAAAGCACGGTTTTTTGTCTAGTAAAGTTTCATTGATAAATTGATGGATTTTAATGCTTCCAACTTTGCAATGTATGTGAAACAAGTAAAAAAAACTGATAATTTTGTAATTTTACTTTAAACCTTGCGTACTCAAGTCAAGTTTATCCATACTCATTATTAACTAGCTTCAAAAAATCCAGAACGTGAGATTATTTCACATTTTAATCCCGCAGAAATTGCGCTAACACCTTTTGTTCTTTAATAACAAAATTTTCGATCAATATTCGTATCCCTCAAATGAATCCATCGATTGATATTAAATATCTTTATTAGTTTCAACTGTTTTTATGATTCTAACAGCTCAGAATCACTAATATTAGCTTTGTGTAATTGTTTCATATGAATTTCAAAGTTCACATTGGCTTTAAATGGCATCAAGAGATTCTAAAGAATTCCGAGAAATTTCTGATAACTTCATTATCTGATCACAATTCTTTTAGTTGATTTTATGCAATTTCATTGATTTCGTAGGGTTTGAGGGTGAGGGTGAGACAAACGTTAAAGCAATTTAGGAAGCATATTCTATTGTGCTATAGTTGTGCTTATAAAAGGTATTCATACAATCCCTGCTATTCATTCAGTGAAAAATTCTGTACAAATGTAGCTGGATGTCAAAGTAAGATTCATGTACTTAATGTAATAATTAATCATCTATTTAGTTGGAAACGATGGCAAAGTATCATATTCAATTGGTACACAAACAAGTATAATTTGGAAAAGTACTCCTGATAATACATGAAGTCTAGTTTATACATCGGCTGATCGTACCAAACAATTATTCGTTGATATGCATTGTATTCAATCAAATGAGCACAAATTTGAAGTACATGGTGAAACTAAAATGAATGAATATCATATGACATTATCTACTAAATGTGCATGTTGGAATGGTTGTAAAAGTAAAAGATTTTTTTTCGATATTAAGTTTCTAATAAAGTCTATTGTTTTTCGGTTAGATAGTCCAAAATCGAACAGTCTTACTGCTGGAGCTGTTATATTTCTCCATTTAATCATATTTATATCGTACTAGCGGAGGTACCCGCTGCAAAGAGAATATGGTTGAAGTTTTGCATCTTCAATCCGACTTTTTCTGCTGTACGTAACACGTCTTTTATAGGACTGTTTCCCCTGTGGGTGAACCATCTGCAACAGAAATTTTCGCGTCACGTCTGAAACCTCTTGGACCGGACTTTTACCGGCATGCGTCAGACATCTTTAACAGGATTGTTCCTGCTATGCGTTAGGAGTTCACCATTGGACTCTTCTCGCCGTACGTGATACCTCTTTCACAGGACTTTTTTCACTGTGCCTGGAACCTCTGCTACAGAGATTTTCCCGCCGTGCATGGGGTATCTTTTACAGAGCTTTTCCCACCGTGCATGGGTATCTTTCGCAGAACTTTTCCCGCCGTGCGTGGAGTATCTTTCGCAAAGCTTTTCCCGTCGTGCTTCAGGATTTTTTCAGAGCTTATTCTGCTGTGCGTGGGGTATTCTTCCGAGCTTTTCCCGCCGTGCATGGGTATCTTTTGCAGAACTTTTCTCACCATATGTGGGGTGTCTTTCACACAGTTTTTCCCGCCGTGCGTGGAGTATCTTTGGCAAAGCTTTTTCCGCCGTGCTTGAGAAATTTTTCAGAGCTTATCCTTCTGTGAGTGGGGGTATTTTTCAGAGCTTTTCCCACCGTGCGTGGAGCATCTTTCACAAAGCTTTTCCCGCCGTGCATAGGGTATCTTTCACAGACCATTTCTCACCGTGCATCAGGCATCTTCAACAGGACTCTTCTCATCGGGCTCAAGCTGACATGCTCACTCGCATCCACTCTGGACACGATCACTCTCAAATTTAGATTGAACTGCGTCATTTGATCAGAAAGTGACTAAAAGCACGATCTCTTACGACTTGGATGAAGTTTCACGCACGCCTCCCTTTCTCACCTCCAATCACTCAGCTGACTTTCCTTCACACTCAAGGAACTGATGCGGATAGTTCTGTGACGCTATCTCTCACGATGACTAAATACATAGCGAACAGACTCATAAGAATCTCGATCTGTATTGATCGCGATGAAATTTCACCCAACCCCTTCCACGCACCTCGTTTGGTGGTTCCAACCTCACGATGACTTTCCTCAGAAGCTAAGGAAGTAGTGTGGAAACTTTTGTGACGCTAGCTATCGCACGGACTCAATGCATAGCAAACAGACAAACGTTCTTCCTTAAATATATAGATACGTCATCGTTGTGAATCAAGGAAACGCTTCCATACATTTTTCTCTCTTATAAACTATTAGAAGCTTTCGATTTTCATATTTAAACCAAAGAACCATTGATACAAAATGATTCATCTTAGAATCATTACGAAATTCGTTAAATTTCTGAAAAATTCGTGTAAATTTCATTGCTATATAACTTGAGTGAAATTTCACCCAAACACTATCATACTCCTATTAATGGTAACACCACTCTATAAAACCACCACTGGACTCAGAAAAACACCGCGGAAAGTTTGGTAGTGTTAGTTAAGACAATACTATCTGGGTGAGATTCCACCCACACCCCACACCCACACACCCAAACTCACACCCTCGGTGGGTGTCCCCGCTATGACCTTCCTCTGGGCCTGGGGAGGTACCATAGAAAGTTTGGTGGTCGTAGCTTTTACAGGGACTGAATGCATAGCGAACAAACAGACAGACAGACAGACAGACATTCTTCTTTATATATATAGATAATCATTTTCGTCTTCAACGATCCGGTATTGATCTTATTCCTCATCGTAAATTTTGGATTGTCCTTCTTAGTTATGCTAAAGATGGTATCATTTTTATCTATCGCTGTATTATATATTCTAGTCGAGGCTCGTATCAATCAGTTTGAAGAGAACAAGAAATGGATATTGTGCTTTATTGAATTGAACACATTTTTATCACTGTTTGAGAGTGATAATAATCTATTTTTTGTTTTCCACATTTGACTCATTACAATGATTTTTCTATACCAAAGTTTGTCAATATAAGTTATAGGAAAAATTGATAAAATAAAAGAATACACATTTATTACGTTTGGTACTCATAAAATTTCAAAAATTGATAGTTAAAGATGTCTATCTTTGAGATTAATAAACATTCCATGTTTAGGTGATATAGTTACTCCTTTCATTCCAGGTACGATTTTTTGGCCTGGAACTAGATGAAATGCACAACGTTGAACAAACATAGCAAGAATCACTTTAGCTTCGAGTAAAGCAAAATTTTGTCCAATGCAATTTCTTGATCCTGCAGCAAATGAAAGATAAGCATATGGATGAGCTAATTTTGGTTTGAGACCGGTTACTGAATCACGCATCCATCGTTTGTAATCAAATTCAAGTGGATGATACCAATATTCTTCCCGTCGATGTATAATAGAACTATTGATGACGACTACGGCACCGACAGGAATACGAATTTTAACTTTACCATTATAACTACTAATCGTATGTTCTTTAATGCATTGACGAGCAAAAATAGGTGCTGTTGGATAAAGACGAAGAGTTTCGTAGAGAACTGCTTCAATTACTTGAAGATCAGCCATATATTCATAAGTAGGAATTGTTCTATTGGGTAAAACTCGATCAACTTCTTCACGACATGCTTGTAAAACATCATCATGAGTCATCAATATATAGAGAGCCCATGTCATTAGATTTCCAGTTGTTTCATGGCCAGCAAGTATAAAAGTGAGTGCTTCATCTTTAATTTGTTGATCAGAAAATGGTTGATCTTGTTCGTCGACAGCTGATAAAAGAAGATCAAGAATATCATGACCAGAACATAAACTCGTTGACTTTCCATTTCGTCGATCAGCAATTGATTGATTAACAAATTCATTTAATTTTTTTGCTGTTTCATCGAGAATATTTTTTCCCCAAAATGGAAGTTGATCGAGAAATTTCACTTGATTAATCATATGAAGTGTTCTATATTGAATTATTTCCTTTGCTTCACCAAATGTTTGACATATGATCTCTTTACCATGAAGTATGGTTTCAAAACTTTGACCAAAAGCACTCGATACAATAATAGCAAGAGTAAGAGCACTGAATTGAGTATCAAGTCTACTCTGATCTGTTGATGAAAAAGTTGAAAGAAGAGAATCAATAGCTTTTTGCTGTTTCATTAGACATTATTGGAATTATTGATTGAAGATTAACAAAGTGAAAAGCAGGATTGAGCATTTTACGTGATCGTTCATGTTCATCGTGCTTACTAACCAAAAGATTATGCACACCGGTAAATGGTTTTACAACATTAATTAGATAAGATGTTTTCTCATAGTTTTCAGCTTTTGAACGACTTAAAACATCAGCTATAAGTTCAGGTTCAAGAAGCATAAGACGTATTAGAGGACCGGTACCTATTAAAAAGTAATAACCATGCTTTCGTGTCAATTGAGTAATATAATCCATTTCCTTATCCTGTTTATTGGCATGAATCATATCAAATAGTTGACCAAATATGGGAACAAAAGGTTCACCAGGAATACCTTGACTTCGAAAATGATCGTATAAAATTTTTTGAGAACGAACGAATTTCAAGTAAATAACTATAGCAAGAATGATAATAAACGCAACGAACATGTAAGTAATCATAAATAATGTCATCTTGTTTTTACAGCTACCAAAATTAGAATTGTAGTTAACAAAAATATTAAATAAATATTTATATATTTATTGATCAGTTATCTTCGTCCATGTAACACTATGTCATAAAATGATGAAACCTCTTTTTTTAAATAAATATAAAAAGCAAAGAGAAGAAGATTAGGAATGATTCAATACGCGACATTTTTTCTTAGTACGTACTCTTATCATGAGGACATACACTCTTCTTTTTGTATCTTAACTATTTTTATTCTAACTGAATCCAGAGAAAAGGAAACGAGAAGCAGAAGAATTACTAGCATTCAATCTAGTAGCGTATTCAGAAGAGGGCTAGATGAGGCTCAATTCCCCTATGAAAATTTCTTAAATGATACATATTTATGTGTTTCTACTAGCATAAAAGGAAATAATCAATATTCGTTTGTTCTTCGTACTCTCTGATACTCATAATAAACAAATTTCTAACAATTAGTATATTATCAGAAAAAGTGATATCTTGAAAAGGATAAATAAAATTAACAGTACTTAGCTTAATTACAATTCGTAAATAATGAATATTTTTACATACACATTGTAAATAAATCATAATCTTAAACTTCTATACGAAGCAGAGAATATTGATTAATGAATAATAAAAGAAATTAATAATCTTGCAATTTGATAATGGTAATAATCAAAATAAAATTTCACAATCATGTAATTAATGTATAGGAGCTGATTCTTTTATCACTAATCAAGAAATATTCATAACTCATATCTATAAAAGAACAGTTAACAAAAGCTAATTTCAAGTATTATGGAAAAATAATATTCATATCATCTCGAATGTGTTAACATACATTTCATGTTATTAATAATGAACCAGTTAAAATTTCTCCAATGAGGTCATCTAAAAAAATCAATCATTGTTAAGATAATCTTTGATAGAACTGTCTTTTATTACTTTTGAATATAGATAAATGTTAATTAGAGATGAAAGATCAGGATGTATAGCTGAAACTGCTAAATGAACTCAAAAAAGTTGAATCTTTCTCATTCAGTTCAACGATCCAAGCAAAATTGACGCTTTCTCCACCGTAGACTTATTATCTTCCTTTATCTCCATGCAGTTCAACTATTTTCTTAACATATTCATTAGCATCACACCCACTGAAAACAGAAAGGAAAGAATCGAAGTTGATGATATCAGCAGTTCTCAATTGATGACCCACCAAGTCAAATCATTTTCTCCAACTTCTTAGGCAGTGTCCACAATGGAAAGGTTCGATTCCAGCAAGAATCATTTCAGGGACTGTGAAATTATGATTATGGAAATATACAGATTATTTTTCTCCATAGTTGTAAAAACAATTCAGATCTTTAATACAACAAAAAAGTGAATTTATTTCTCTTTTCTTTTGAAGAAAAAAACAAATCTATCTATCTACCTCTCTTTCTCTTTCCCTGCGAGAAAATAAGACATCTGCTTCTTTTCATTTATAAGAAAAAAACTTTTACTTCGTCGTAGATTCCTTTTTGTTCGGTAATCAATAAGTATATAAAGTCGAAGTACGACTGTAGGATCATACCATTTATATATTTGAATCTATTTATCTACCATTCTCTCCTAAATCGTCGAACAGCAACAAAAGTCAATGCAAAAAATCAGCCAATTAGTTTGTTTAATCATCGTCTTGCTGCTAATGGCTGCAACCACCTGCATAGCAAGATCTGTAGTGAATTAAGTTAGGGTCAATGATGTTCTTCATCATTTAATCAGCAAACGTATAGTATCTGAACAGAATCTTGCTGATTGTAGTCCTGCTTGTCTTCGTGGATGTGCACGCGATTGTGGTCGTAGTGGTCTTGGTGATAGTTATTGTGAAAAGAGTTGTGCCGATATTTATCATTGTAAGAAGCAAGGTATATTGTCTTAATATATTTCTTTGATGTTTTATTCATTCTTACATTCTTCTTTGAAATTATCATTTCGAATAATTTATGATAATAAAACTAATTTACTACTTTTTCTTTGTAGGAAATATGATATGAACATACCGTTGCATACTAAATCCAATATTCTTGTCATATTAACACCATCATCGAACATTATCGATCAGTTAATTTCGTTGTTCTCATATTCTCGCTTAGTTCATTTTTTCTTGTCATAATATCAACTATTTTTCGAGAAGATGATATATTTTTATTTCCAGATAATTCAAATAGATCGATCTTAAATCATTTTATGTAAACTTATTTTGTAAAGATAAATACAGAAGTTCAGATCTACTGATGGAGTTTGCTTATCCAATAAAAAAAAAAGTCATTTAGACAGTGTGATGGTACGCTATGGACATATTTTGATTGTTGATCTCAAATAATTGTTTGGAGAAATAAGAACACTTAACACTATTTTGTTACAAATTTCATTATTGAAAGAATATGAGATATATGTCACAGTTAGTATGAGTATTCAGTTAAGTTTGGAATACGCGAAATGATTTAAGAAAAAAAACAAATTTCATAATAGCAACAAAGCTTCACAAATAATGTGAATAACTATTAATATTCAATTTCTACGGAGATCAACATATCTACAGGTGAAAAGTTAACTGGTATATAACAGAGAAATTAAATCCAAAAATTCTCAATAAATATAATATGTCGTATGCTATTAACTATGTTACTCAAACAAAAAAATAGATATACATTCTGTTAATACTTATAACCGTTTATTATATTCTTATATTGTAGTTACAAGATACATTTTCTGTAATGTACTCTTGCTTTTAATAACTGCCCATATCAACTTCTCTGCAAACTATTATTAAATATTTCGCTATTGTCGGCGCCAGAATTAAATAGAAGTGAGTGTAAGACAAATATTTCGAGAATGGCAACAGCTAGCAGCCTGCGGTTTTCATCAATTGAAGGAAGCTGAACTGGGATGTGTTTTGATATAATATTAAGTAAGATGAAATTATTGTCCAACTAACCCTTTCTAAGGACTCATTCCAAAAAATGTATAATAATGCTGTGTAGTCCCAATGAATTTTTGAAATTGACGTATGTGTTAGATAAAGGACCCTCACATCTATACTCCTATATATAGCTCAAATAATTATCTTTTCCTTTCCTAGTACTGATCAAACCAAAGTAAGTTCCTATACGATGTTTCAATGGATAATATTTTTATCGCTTGAATATGTCATCTTTCACTCCTTTACTCTCGTTCTCTCGATGATGACTGACTGCTAGGACAGTCGAAAGATTAAGTTTTTAATTTCCAATAAAGAAAATGATCGTCGAAGGCGCTGTTACCCTTTCATTTATTCTCACCTTATTGCTCTGGAATAAATCGAATATCTTTTACGCTTGAATCTTTTTAGAAGACAAAGGAATAAAACTATTAACACTAATATATTTCAATGCAGCACTAGAATGTATTCATTAAATAAGATGCTATGTATGAATTTGAAGTGCTTCAATCTAATAATAAGAACCAATCTATTGTTAATAAGAAAAAAAAACAATATTGTTTGGAATTAAATTTCTGAAAGAAAACCTTAAGAAACTCTCTTCAGTAACCTATCACTATTATGGCTTCGGACGTGCTGAGAGTACGTCCGAATTATTGCTACTATATATAAAGAGCTGTTTCGTCTTGTCAATTTATTACAACGCAGTGTAGACACATCAGACTGTACGAATATGTTTCACGGCAATGAACAAAATTTACATCCACGTCAAACATCAATAACACATCGTGTTCCAGATCATACCAATGTTTCTTCATCATATGGTCATCAATTTCTCAAGAAGATTCAAAGATCAAGAAGAACAAGATCTAATAAAATCATTCATGTAAGAGTTTACTCACCTAAAAAGACTGCTCCTGTGGATCGCAATAAAAGTTTGCTTTCGGTATGATACGATAGAATTTCCTTTAATATATTTGTGTATTGTATGTTGTTGTATATAGTTCTCATCAATTCTATCTACACATCAACAACGAGTTGAAGATAATACCTCTTTTATTCTTCAAAGTTCATCTTCATGGGGACAGAACCGAATGACACCTGTCAATGTTCCCCAAGATACTTCAGATCACCAATTTTTATCTCTAGTGAGTAGAAAAATAATCAACACAATGATCCCCTCACATCAATCCTTTTTTAAACACAATTCATTTTAACAAAGAGAATCTTAGACATTCATTAGTGATATTACTGTTGGGAAAATTTTTATTGGGTAACCCTTCTCAATTAGTATCTTGAATCGGTTGAATATTTCTCACGCAGCATCCGGAAATAATAAAAGAAATTAAGTTCATGTCTAATTATAAACATTGATTTCACAAATCAAATAAACTGGTTTTATTCATCAGATAATCATCGAGAGAAAGAGCATAATTAAAAAACAAACTACATTTCACCAGTAAATATAGAAGAAAAAAAAGTAATCAATAGACGAAGAAACAATCTAAAAGCTTTTCAGCAATAAAAGTATATCTTCTGATTACTGCAAGTATGTCAAAATAAAGAAGAGTTTCTCATTATTAGCAGTAATTTGAATAAAATTATTCTTCTGATTATAACAATTCAAATCTTCTAATATAGAGCGCAAACAATGCTCAGCGAGATCAAATGAGTTTTGAAAATGAACATTTTGGATCTGTACGTGAAGTAGTACACAAAAATACAAAAAAAAATAAGTCAGTCATTTCATTTCATTAATGCATCGCCTTTCAATTCTTTTACTACAATTATTTTAGGTTGTTTACTCGCAAGTGTAAGATTTTATCTGTTCTTGTTGGTCTCTTCCTTCTCGCTGCTGTTGCTGGAAGTACTGCTGGCATTTTAATTGCAGTAAATACGACAAAAACCACCACAACAGAAATAAGTAAGCTTTCATTTCGCGATATGCATTTTGAAATAACGATCATTCATGAAAAATCTAACCTATGAGCTAATACACGAGAGCCACATCGAATCGTGTTCAATTGAGTTTCTCGGATTTTTATCAGAAATATCTCGTTTTGTCGAGCAATTGGTTTTAGGCTTATAAGCAAATTTTCAGATTCAAACGTTCAGAGTTGACTGAGGTACAGCAGTTGGACTAAGACCATTAAAAACTGATTTTTTCCATAAAAACTCGAAAATCTCAGAAGAGTCATGAAAACTGTTTTTATTGGATCTCTATTGATTCTTCAAATATAAATCTGAAAAGTTTACTGAATATGCATTGTCACATGGGCCATAAAGCCTGTATCTTCAATCATCCATAGATTAGAGTGGATGGGAATTTAAGTGCATTCTCGAGTCTGACAGACGCTTCATTTTGACCTAGAACTAGAGCAGGATCATTCTATGGATCAGCTCGATAGAATTGGTTGAAAATCTGTATTACAGATAGTATCCAGGGGATCTACTTGAATATGAAACTGAAACTCTGGGACTCTCGAGTTTGACGAAACTAGCATAGTCATACGTTTTTGCAGTAAATCACCATACCAAAAGTCAAAAAAACATTTCTCAATCTCTCTTCCTTGAGAAAAATATGATATTTTCCCACTAATTTATGACCTCGCCCATTAAGATCTACATAAAGAGGCATTCTCACATTATCACTAAGTATGGAAACATTCTAATGAGAGGTGATATAAATGCCGAACGTGCTTTCTTTATGAAGGAAGAGAGATTGAGAATATAGGATGGGAAGTTCGATTTTGAGGTCAGTTTTCAATATTTTATTGATTAATAATTAATTAACAATTAATATTATTAATTTTGGATCAAGTTTGACCAAAAGACATTCGGGGATGACGAACTCAAATCTAAGGCGTGAATTCGAATCAAGGATAAGTTCTCATCAGATGATTGTTAAAAATTAGTTAACTGGTTATGATATATTAATAACTAGCGGTAGTACCCGGCGTTGCTCGGGAAATCTCCATACTGGAAACTTATCATGTCAGAAAACGACAGAAGATGTACAGAAGGCTTGATTAAGGCCTTTTCATCTATTATTACTACATATCCCGCCGTGCATACACTTATATTCATTTTTAAATCGGATAATTCAGCAAATAGTGTGGGGGCGTAACAGTCTTTCTCTTAACTCATGCGTAATTCCATAATTTATACCAATACTCAGTGCAAAAAAAGGGACACTAACAGGTGGATATTCTAACAATGGCAGCAAATGTCCCGAAGTTTCTGAAAAACTGGCAAAAATTGTAATGTATCATAACTTGTTGTGAAATTTCAGCCCAATCCTCTCGCCAGTCATCCTGATCCCTTTCGACCATCCTCGAGATCTAAGAGTATGCCATGAAGAGTTTGGCATCCCCAACTCGTGCGATGTCCAAATGCATAAAAAACAGACAGCCAGACAAAATTTCTCCTTTATATATATATAGCTTAGAAACATCCGATTTTCAAATTTAAACCAACGAATCCTCGACAAAAAATGATTAATGTTAGAATCCTCACAGATTCGCGAAATTTCTGGAAAATTAACACAAAGTTCATTGCGATAGACCTTCAACGAAATATCATCCGGACGTCACCTCCCTACTCCTATTAATGCTAACCGAACTCTTTAAAGCTGCCTCTGAACTAAAAAGTAGCACCATGGAAAGTTTGAGAATATTAGCTAATACAGTACTATCTGGGTGAGACCTCACCCACACCCCACACCCACACACCCCTCACCCACACCCTCGGTGGGTGACCACGCCATGACCTTCCTCTGTGTCTGGAGAGGCACCATGGAAAATTTGGTGACGCTAGCTTCTACCGCGATGGAGTTATAAGCGAACAAACAAACAAACAAACAAACAAACAAACAAACAAACAAACAAACAGACAAACTTTCTTCTTTATATATATAGATCACTGTAAAACTTGACCAAATATATTCTAAGGCGGTTAATATGAATCTAAGGTTGGTTCTGATGAAATATTATTATTAAAAAGTTTTTAATTATTAACTATTAATACTTCGAATGCAGGCGCACCTCAGAGAATTTTAGGTACAAAAACAGAATTACGGTCATAGTTTCATTACTAATTTATTTGATGAATAATGATTATACGCATTAAGTGGGTCTACCTATCGGTGACTGAAGAGGAAAACTTTGAACTCTTGGTTAATACTAGTGATACTCATTTCTAATTGAGAATTAAAGTAGACGAAAATGTGAAACCTCGAGAACACTTAGAAATTACTTCGAAAAATGGATTGTTAGCTGATTATATTTCTCTGTATAAAACGACTAGCCGTTCACATGGGTGCCCGGGAAAGATATGCCTAGGAGAAGATCTAAATAAATTGCCGATTAATCGATAGTGAGGAGAATCATAACTGTCATCATAAAAGCATTGTATAGATAATAACAAGTGTGAAGTTTTAATGGTTTGTTCTGTTAAGTAAGTTTTCATTTAATGATATGAGAAGCAGATGAAAGAGCTCTTCACTATGATGTTTGAGTTTCAAACGACTGATTGAAATAGCTAGGAAAATTTCATCAGAAGTCAACTTAAACCTAGCAGTGTATTTTGTGTTTTGTCAAAGGATGAACACATCCGTAGAATGAACATGATATTGTTTTCAAGTTCTTTCACTAATGGAATTGTGAAAGTATACAGTAAGCTTGATACCTATGAAAGATATTTCTACGAGAAAGACCTGAGCCAGTCTGTAGACAAGTGTTACTTGTTCAATAGTTGATCAAATGATTAGCAGGAGCTTGTAACGGTTTCTTTTGAACATATCTTCCCCAGTCGTATGCATTCATTTAGTTTAATTCGAAATTAAAGACTTTGATCAATATAAAATGACCTTTCAAATAAAATCTTATTGGTATCGATTTTCAGCGAAACATCCTAGAGATCCTACACATGAATGATTTGAGATGGACTAGTGAATTTTGAAAACATATTTTCGCTTTTTTAATATAAACTTCAGCAATCCAACAAACAACAACATCACAAACAACAGTGACTGATACGACGATAACAACAACTACATCAACAACAGCAACTACTACATCAATAACAACAAC
>JAJEKB010021488.1:353769-370932 GCA_022393335.1 Macrotrachela quadricornifera | reverse complement strand
AACAACCAAACGACCTGTAATATGCCCGTCAGCTATCTGGCACCCAAATGGAACTACCGTTGCTGGATCATCTAGCGGCAATAGTGGTTCAACATCATCATTATTAGATGGAGCATATGACGTACGAGTAGATTCAGCGCTCAATGTATATGTAGCAGATTATCATAATGAGCGTTTCATGAAATGGCCATCTGGTAGTACAAACGGAACAGTGATTGGCCCACAGCTGGGCTACGGTTCGGGCGATGTGAACCATATGAATACAGCCACAACTCTAAGTTTCGATTCAACTGAATCTAATGTGTACTTATCAGATACGTTCAACTGTCGTATTCTGAAACTGAATATAGCGACAGGCAATATTACAGTTGTTATTGGTTCAGGATGTGGCACTGCTTTGAACCAATTCCATTGGTGTGATGGATTATATGTCGATCGTTAGTATTCATTATTTTTCTTTAACTTAATTGTTTAAATTAATGGAGAAGAGTCGCTAAGATCTGAAAACGGCCCATACCCGAAATGCATTCCTTTTTACTAGGAATACTATGAATCGATTTTATATCGATTTGTAGTATTCCTAGTGGAAAGGAATGAATTTTGAGTATGGGTCGTTTTCAGATCTTAACAGTTCTTATTCTCTATTTTCTTTATAAATAGGATTTGATAATCTCTATGTTTCGGACTGGGTCAATGATCGTGTACTTAAATTTCCTCCTAATACAAACACATCTACCAATGGTGTCATCGTAGCTGGAACTGGTGTAGCAGGTTCAGCTCTCAATCAATTAAATACACCTTGGAATATTTATGTTGATGAATCTGACAACGATGCATTGTACATTGCAGACTATAGGAATGATCGCGTGATGAAATGGCTTCCCAACGCTAAAAATGGCACAGTCGTTGCAGGGGGCAATGGGGGTGGTTCGCTTTATACGCAATTGAATAATCCACAAGCTGTTTTTGTTGACTCATTTGGAACGGTCTACGTTGCTGATTATGGTAACCATAGAATAATGAAATGGCTGAAGAATGCAAATAACGGAACGCTGGTGGCAGGTATTTCTGGTTCTGCTGGAACCACAGCTGCAAAATTAAACTACCCATCTGGAATTTATTTCGACAAGAATGGAGATATGTACGTCTCTGAATATTCGAATCATCGTGTTCAACGGTTTACGATTAATAACACTTCTTGTTAAAAGATACTCATGAAACAATTTCTTTAAAAATATTTTTTTCTGACTCTTAAGAGACAATCCACAAGACCACCGAGGCTTGTGAAAACATGAGAATCCAACAACTGCAATTTTGATCATTCAGAAAGTTCGCGCATCCTCCAAATATAGCGAAAAATTCATGAAATTTGACAAAAACTCATTTTTGACCTTTTATCAATTTTTCCTTGAACATTTTTATCATTTTTCAAATTGAGTTCTATACCATTCGATAGAGTGTGATCAGCTCTAAAATCCCGAATATTAGACGTCTCAGTTCATACCCCAAAACAGACTCGAGAAAGTCCCAAAACAGTGCATGACTAATGTCTATGACCATATTCATGAGTCAGTATTTTGATCCATTGAGGCCGTAAGATATCGACTACCAAAAGAAAAGCCTTATCTCATCTTGCAGCCCGTTCAATTCTGCGTCGAATCATATATTGACCAGTTTTATACGATGTTCGATACGGGAGAAAACTGAAGAGTGAAGATTGTGAAGTGCACTGATACATTCGATAATAATAGATGATGGAGCTCGCTTTTGAAATCACTCTTTTTGTGATCTGTTGAAACACGTGTAGCAGATTATTATCGTCGTTAAATTCAGTTTCCTGTAATCAACATTTCTGTGTGGAAATCTCAATAGATGTAAAATAAAAGAGTTGCAGATCGACCGTCAGTTCACTGACTGATATTATTGATACGATAATATCTAATAGATTCAGTTATTTCAGTTTCAAACACAAATTTCAATTAGTAAAAATATCAGCCTACTGCAAAATAAATTTTGAATACAGTGGAAATTGACTCGATTACAAAGGACATCTATCGAAAATTTATTTGACGTGATAGCGAAAGAGGATAAAGTATGGACCATGGAATTAAAGTTTCTTGTATTCGTTTTACATGTAATTCAGAAGAGTATGACTGCTCTGTACATAGAAAAAAATAGTTATGATACCAATTACTTAGAATACCGTTTTGAGGAAGTGGATGATATTTTTTTATAACCATTGATGAAATGTTTTGTCATTACTTTGCATTACTCATGTTACCTTTATGTATTGCATCAATAATTGGTCAATATTGCATACAATTACAAAATGGTTGTGTAATTAAGTCATTTCGTTATATATAAGAACCACGAACGTACAGCAAAAAAAATCATTTCGAAAACTTTATCGAAGAAAAAGAATTATATCGACACTCAACTTCTGTGAATTTCAACAGTTGAGCCACTGATATAATAAAAGTAAATTAAATACTGATACATATTTGTATATAATTTTTATTAATAAAATTTTCATTGTAGTGGTTCGTGGACGTGGTCGTAGATATACAAGAGGCTCTGGTAGCAGAGGTAATCGTGGAAATGCAAGAGGTTTTGGTAGCCGAGGTGGTCGTAGATATACACGTGGCCGCGGTCAATCTTTCAGTAGTCGAAGTTTACATAATCAATGGTCAGATCCCATGGATATTAATGATCAGCAAACAGTATCAACCAGTATTTTAGCTGATCTTGATATCAATGCTGATCCCAAACCATTTTTTGTAAATTCAAATGTTACTCTAGATCAACATATTCAAGCCCAAACAACAAACTTACCTCGTTATATAGCTGCATTATTCACACTCAATGAAAACAATGTTGAAATAGGTCAAAAAGCTAAAGCATGTGCATTAGCTGCTGCTTGGTGTCGACATGATCATACATTAGCTAATCAACTTTTACGTTGTCGACAATTATTTACTCTAACTGAAGTATTAAAAGCAGTAATGATGTTAGATGCTGGTCGACAACTTCGTGTTTATGAAAAACAATTAAAACGTCTTGAATTAAATAAAACAAAACCAAAAGGAACAACATTAGGTAAAATGAAAAATAATATTGATAATCTTACTAAACTTAAAGCATCAATTGGATCAGTTAGTGGTGCTTTAACTCGACATATTAAACGTTGGACTCGAACATTAACTCGACAAGAATTAGAATATTTTGCACTACATATGCCAACAGAACCATGGAAAAAATTAGCAAATATTATTCATTTTAATCCAAATAAAGATTTTCCTTCTTTACCATGGTTTTTACCATTTTGTTTTGGTACACCAGCACCAGAAGAAACAATGGTAGCACGTTGTCGAACATTAACAAATGAAAATGTAAATGATCTTATTAAAGAATTTAAAATTCCTTATTCACATTTAAAATCATTTAAAGAACATTTAAATAATAATTCAAAAGCAAGAATTGCAGCATCTGAAGATAAATTAGATACTATTTTATGGTATTATGAAGATTTACAATGTCCTGAAGTTGATGATATTATCAATGAAAGATTAGAAGATGGAGAAAAAATAAATTTACCATATGGTAAACTTATGGAACGTTTATTAGTTCTTCGAAAATTACAAGATACTCAAAATGAAACAACAACTGTTGATAATATTCAAAATCAAAATTCAGTACAATTGAATAAAAATAAATGTTATTCTCATTTATTATCAATTGCTGAAAGTCAACTTGCAAAAATAAAATTATCATTAGAATCACCTGTAGGTATCATGGGTGATGCATCATATTCCATGGATGTTGCTATTCGTACAGCTACAATTTTAGCATCTCTATTAACAGCAGTTTGTTCAGCTAAATTAAACTTTTTCCATACTCAAATGTTTTTACCAGCATTTACACCAAAAACTATTGAAGATGTTCTTACATTAGCATTAACTACAAAAGCTCATGGTTTAACAGCTAATGCTGCTGGTTTAGTATCATATTATGATAATAAAGAAATTATTAAAACATTCGTTATGGTAACAGATGAAATAGAAAATACAGATGTTCAGACAGCTGATGGTATATCAACAAGATTCTTTAATTTATTTATGAAATATCGTTCAGAAATTTATCCAGCTAAATTAGTATTTATTTCCTTCCTTGATAATCAACATGATCAAGGTCAAATGTATAAAGAATTTTTAAATGCTAATGTACCCGATGTAATTCAAGTAAGTTAAACAAATAATTAATTGTATGTATGTTTTTTATTTTTATTTATTTTGTGTTTAGTTCAAATTCAATGGAAAACGTCCTGATTTAACCAAACTCGATAATCTCTTAGGTCTATTATCGACTGGTTCATCACAAACATTTAGTGATCAATTAGAAAAACTACAGAGTGAATTTGAACAGAATGGTATAGAATCAGTTATGACTAACTTAATTAATAAACAAACAAATGATTTGCCTCCAAATGAAGTATAACAGACTATGATGATATACGAGTAATTTTTAAGTGCACATATGCATTTATTTTTTATTCTTAAAATAAATCATACATGATTAGCATTTTTATTACTGTATAATATTCTTATATTTAATAGTAAGAATAAATGATAAAAGAAATATTTTAAAAACTTTTTCTTTCGATTTTACGGGAATTTTTTTTTCAAAACCGCTGTGATTTTCACGATATAGGTCACCACAATTAGCATTATTTACTCAAAAAGACATCAATCACAAAGAAAAATTTATATATTCATCTTTGTTCTATTGGATGTACTGTGTTCTTAAGAGAACTGTAATATTCCCTATTGCTGCAACATTATTCCATAATGAAGCATTGATAAAGCAAGAAAACACAATGGATTTTTCTTGAATCCAATTTTCTATTGAAGTATAAGGCAACTGAAGAATAAGTCCATCAATTTCTCTCACCGATGCAATATGACATACAGGACCACTTTCCATCGAATGTCCATATATGAGTATACGATTGGCTGGCTAGTTATTCGAAAACATCTAATAGTTATATGAAAGTATTTTTTGAAAGACATCTCACTACTGTCTTTTTTGCAGATCATTAGACTAATTACTCTTCAAAAAGATTGCATACGACTAAAGTAATCAAGACTACTCAAACATTGTTGATGATCCACTTTCCATCTGTGGATGCAACTTTCTTTACTTTAGTGTTCGAATCTTCTTCATCAGTGAATCAGAGTTGAAACTGATCTTACTTTTTCGGCCAGTTAGGGCTGATAGTTTTACCGGTGTAGGTTTGATGCATCTTACACAGATATACACTATTAAATTCGTAAATTTTCAAATTTCTAATTGACTATTGGTAGTACACACCAATGTACTGGATTCTAATCAAAAAGAGTGAAAGGAAAATTATTCACAGACAAGACTTCATATTGACTACGTTTTTCATTTTCTGATCATGCATATCCACTGATGCACTAAATATAGAATAGTACACGGTTGGAAATAATATTATTCTAGGAGATACCACCTAGAATTTTCAATAGAAGAGATAATGTCTTTTATATCAAATGAAAGCTCGTCAAAAATGGGGTTTATTAATACTAAATAGGAAGAGTTATGCAAACTTGTATAAAAGCTGTTTTGCACTTTCTCTACAAAATAATTTTTCCTTCGGATAAATTATACTAGACCATAACTAGGTTCGAAAATTAGTAGAAAATGTCGTACTTTTCATCAAAATATCAGCTGGGCGTCATATTGCTTTCGTCATATGTATATCTTCTAGTCGCTTGAAAAGGTAGTATTAACTTTTGTCTAGAAAGTCTTGGTACGAAATCTTCGTTCATTTTTTAGTCATTTAGAAACAACTGTTGTGATTCAGAATATATGCATTCATATTTTCTTTGAATGAAAACTTAGTAAACAATGAGAACATCTTTTTTCCGAAGAATTCAAAATGATTTTTGGATCAAATTTTGCGTATTGTTTGAAATGTACTTCACACAAAGATGAGAAATAGTTTGAATTATTTATTTTCGTAGAACGATATTTGCTCTAAAAAATGTATATCTGCTTATCTGTTTTATTGTATTGAAAATTCGAGTTTTTGAGAAATTTTATTTTATTACAGAGAAAATAGTTTTTTGAAATAAATTCTCAATTTTTAGTAATTTGAGATTATAGCAATCATGATTGTTAAATCCAAAGAAAAATAACACTATTTTTCCAACTACAATATATTCAAAATTCAGCTGCATCAAATCAGATGCCTCCTACACAAATTACTTATATATGTCATCAATCAATTTTTATGCTCATATGACGTCCTACTTAGGCACACAAGATTAATGAGAAGAGTACCAGTAACTTTCTTCTGTTCTTTGCCTACATATTCATGCCTGAATGATTTCGTTTTTTTTACTATATATTTAAAGTCGTTTTTGTGTTACAATCACGCCGTGTTACAATGTGGGTACGATTTGTCGATGCAATAAAATCAAGTAACGTTACAAGGTCTCTTAATAAGAAACGTAGGATGGGCAAAATTGTATTCAGGTTCATATAATATCAAAGATATCAATTGCGAGTAGACACAAACTTTTAAAAAATCAAGAAAATTCATACTTATACTATAGTCTGTTCAAAACATTCATGCGTAGATCTGTTTGTTTAATAACTCAAGAATGGAAAGAAGGAGAGATCTACAATTGTTATTAATCAAGGGAGATGATACGTGCCCGTCCTTTTCTCCTATATTGTATAAGACAAATTCATTTTAAAATCACTCATTTATTTAATATGTGATCTAGATAGAGGGACTTCAAATCTATAGTTTAAGGTATAATTTATTAGATGTTTATCTTCACATCTTCTGATATTAAACAAATGCAATTCTCTATTTGCTTCCTCGGAACATACGAATTTCTCTTGAATTCTTTTACTTGTTAAATATTTCATTTCAACGACATTTTGTAAAAAGGATTAATTTTCGAATAAATTTGTCTTGTATAATATTGGAGAAAAAAACGGATACGTGTCATCTCCTTCGATTAATGGAAACCGCAGATCTCTAATTGTCTTTGTTAATGAGTTATTCGTCAAACAATTACACGCACGGACTTTCTGGACAAACTATAGCTTTATTTTTTAAGTTGTTTCTATAAAGCACATATGTAATAATATAAGATTACATAACCTTGATAATTTAGATTTCGTGTGTGAGACTAATTTATATTTTTCTCGACAATGCAAGAAATGATAAAGTGTACAAGATCATGTATATAAAATAAAAACTTTAGCATTTTGCTGATTTGATGAGATATACACGAGTAACTTGTAACTTCATCAAGATGCTTTATAAGCAATTCTTCATGGAGTTATCCACACATTTGAAGTGAAAATAATTTTATACCAATTCGACCATATACAGTGCAATGATTGGAGTAATTTTCAGTAAACCGAAAATATAAGTTTATTTATCTGCATCAAAAGGGAATAGCTGCCGGAATCAGTTCCAAAAGAACAAAATAAAAGTGATTGCCTATATACCCAGAAATGACAGTGCGTTCAGCATTTTAACATTAGATACTCATCATTTTTGAAACGTAGTGTCAAACAAACTGGTACATACTAAAAGTATCAACACAGTAATCTTTTGTGCTTCGTTTAACATGCAATAATAAGCAATTCTAACACATCACTTTTTTCTTTACCATGACATTGTTCACTTATCAATAGGAAATCACCAAAAAATATATCGAAACTCTTCCAACAAGAGATATATATTTAGTACTCTCAGCGCAGCAGAAAAGTCAGCTGGAGACAGAACGTTCAACTTAATAATCAGCATCGAAATATTTTACTTATCAATACAAGAGCCTAGAATTATTCAACATAGCTTTCTACCAAAAGGGAAAAAGCCAGATTTCATTTACCCTCATGTTTTTTAAAATACGAAGAAGTATAAAGGAATTGTGTGGACGTACGAGAACCGGAATTTTCAGCACGCGCACGTCCATCATGGAAAATCACACCATGAGAGTCTTAGTGTGGGGTGAGGGTGTGACTGTGGGCGCCGGTAGGTATAGGCGAGCTGATAAACGTAAATGTGGATGAAGCCATAGGCAGGAATTAGGTTTTTGTGCGGCTTCGGCGTCAATCTGAGTGTAACTCTGGGTGTGGGTATGGACGAAAATGAGTTAGAAATACACTTCACCGACTCATGGGTTGAGAAAGATATCCAGTAGTAGGCCAACACGCATTCAATACCTGCAGCCACACTGTTACTCATACCAAGAGTCTCACAGTGTGTTTTTCATGATGGACGTTCGTGTGCTGATTATTTCTAGTGCTGAAAATTCATCAATCCGGACGTACAAGGGAAATACGGAAGTCTCGCTCTTTTCCTTGCATCCTACCAGTTAATAGTCTCAAACTATCCTTACAAATTTACAAAAAGTTTTTCGTTTTTAGTTTTCATTTTTCTACTAATCTATAAAAGTCTCGTATGATTCAGTAGAGTGGCATTATATAAGCGCATAGTGTCATACTATTTTGCTAGTCCCAAAACTCCTGCAATATTCAGTGGCTACCAAATCTTAGTGTTGAAATAGGCTATAATCGAGGTGTTGATCAGCAACAGTTATTCGCACACTTTTCAAGGTTGAAAATACCCTTTACCATGGATCAGACGGGAACGAGCTGATCAATGACGATGGTGGAGAATCACTAGATCTCGAATATATAACTCGAGCGGTCAATTTCTACGACGAAGTCAACCTGAAAACCGTTCAATGAAAGCAACAATGGTCGACAGTGAAACATAACTCCTATCACATTCCATATAAAACCTGCATGGCTCGTTTTCGTCATTATTTCAAGAGATACGGCACGAAGAAATCGAAAATTGACAAAGACAATGATTATGTGTTTGACATATTCGAACAGGTTTATTACAAAGCGATGTTCGTGCATGATATTGGTCTTCGTCGATGGACGTTGAAGTAAGCTATGAATAAATCTCTACACGGTTTTGAGATTTCACACCATTGGTTGGTTACGTTCAAACATGAACGTAACATTGTATTGTACAAGACGGTGATGGTCAAAAGACTCGCAAACATTTGTCTAATTATGAAGCGAGCGTGGTCATACATACTGATCAAAGTGGCATTGAACTTAAAATATATTTGACTCGGATGTTGAGCTACAAGAGTAAAACAAAAAAATGTTGTCGCTATTCGCTCGAAAACCTCCAACATCCACAGTTATACGATGCAACCTACCATCGCGCTCGAATACCAGTTTCTTTCACCACTGCTTAAGGAGCCGAAGGAATATATAAGTAAGAATATTCGATCGTAACTTTTTAAGGTCTCAAATGTAATCGTTACCTTCAGTAGTAACCTTTGAATATCTTTTTTAATCGGCAAATGAGAGTGATTCCTCGTCGAATCTATGATTATGTGATGCTCGATGAACTTGATGTTAATACGAGTGAACGCAATAATATCATGCGACTTGCATCTTTGAATCACAGTAAGTTGTCATCTGAAACTTTTCATCGGATGATTGAATATGCTGGATATGTTAGTAGTTATACTGACATCTATCCAAGACCCTTCAAAACAGTGATCGAAGTATGCTTTTCAATAGACATTGCGATATATGCTGCTTCGCTCTGTAATGCAGCGCCTTTCACCCGTTGAAGCTGCTGTCGTAAATTGCTGTTTCACTCATTTTTTCTTGAATTATCACTTGCACTAATGGCAGATTTTTTGAATAACTCTTCACCATCGTATAGCCATCGAGTTCGGGTTTTAGTCATTTGATAAAGCGGCTCTAGAAGTGTCTATCTATATGAGATTCGTTATGGTCAAAGGAGTTTTGTATAGCAAATACTCAATTGATATATTTTTGGTTGCCAATTTTCATTAGTTTCTATAAAAAAAACCTAGGCTTAAATTACGCGAGAACGTAACTCGAAGAGAGCTGAATTTGCGTCGAAATCTCAGGATTCTAATGAATTATCCTATTCGAAACAGAAACAGAAGGAGCTAAAAATTTTGTCACAGATACAGTACTCTCCAAGGTAGATTTTGGTGTGATTTAAGCCTGGATCTCTATGGAAACTAATGATAATTGGTAACCAAAGATATATCAATTAAGTATTTTCCATGCAAAAATCCTTTGGCCATAATGAATCATTTATAGATAGATGCACTTCGCACCACTCTATCAAATGACTAAAGCCTGAACTCAATGGTCATCCAATGGTGAAAACAAGACGAGAATTTCGTGCACTCTTTGGACTTATGAATAACGAACAGAATCGTTTTAGATTGGGTTATATTCAGCTCTCAAATCAAAACAGTTCGAACAAAAGGCGCATAATACTGGGAAAGGCTTCAACCATTGATATTCTACTCTTTTCAAAAAAAAAAGAGTTTCTGATCGTTTTATTCTCTTATTCTCATATGATATCTTGAATATTCAATATCTTAGGAATAAAGACGTGCAGGAATGAATCCTTTTCAGGTCTTTCATATCTCATTGAGATTTATTTATGGCCAAAAGATGAGGTCTAAGCGGCTTGAATACTTAGGACCCTTCATCATGAGTAAAAGATTAAGATAATACTTTTGTTTGAATAATTTGTTTACTATGTGATCTATAAATATATTTAGGTTTCGTTAAAAGCTCTAATGGCTTGAGTGTATATTTAAATGTCGTTGTATGAATACATCACGTATAGTTACGTATGAAGTAATGATGGAAGTATCTGGAGTACGAAGGTATAAAAATCTGTTCTAATCTTTACGAGATTTAAATAAATATTCGATTAAAAGCTATTTTGCAAGGACAAAAAACTTTTGATAGTTGAAAAGGCTCTCACATCTGATTCACTACTAGTATATAATAATTCAATCTTGGATTTAATTATAGCTGTCTTTTACTTGGGATTCGTTAAAAATCCTAATAACATCAAATAAAAGTATAAAAGGAAAGGCATAGTTTCTAGTTTTATATTGTCAAGTGATCAGAATCGTAACTATTACTAGAATAGTGAAGAATATTTTAGAAAAGGGTTTTAAAAATTTCAGCGCTGATGAAATTCTATAATCATAGTCCAGACATAAGCTAAAGCTATAAATATGTTTTTTAATTATTTTCTGTACTTATGAATACTTGTATAAGTATTTATCGGGTACTCACATAAGTATGCATGGACATTATACACCTACTTAGCCTTCGTTAGATGATTAGTCAGTCATAATAAGTCTCACATTCATTACTTGTCCTGAGTGTGTACCATGAATGCTTGAAATTCATGAGTATTTGCTGGATGAGTAGATTCAACAATGCATGCTATGTTTATTTTATGAACAAAACTTATGTTACCACATCTATTCAAGTCGTTGCTCAATTATAGATTTGAAGTTTGTTTAATGTCTATTATTTCACTGAATGCACCAACAGTACAAGCAAATGCAGACGATCTTCAAAATCTTGTCCATTTCATTTTTATGCACGAGCAACTCCTTAAGAGATTCGGTGCAATCAGAATCAAGCAACAGGGCGAATGCATACACGCACTAAAGGAACGACGAACAGATACTATCCCATGTTCAGGTACACAACAAGTTATACAAGTGAATAAGAATGACCCAATTTATACCATTCGTACAGTGGCTTGCCTAAATGGCCTAGCATGCGATCAATCATTACCAACAGATGAAGATACATTTTGGTTGTCACTCTCTCGTTCCAATGATGGCCGACGACGATCGAATGTCTCCTACTTTCCTAACAAAAGCTTTTATTCTAAACGACCTCGTTGCACAAACTTCAATATTCATCGTATACCCAATGAATCGCTTCTCAGACTTGGTGGTAGCAAGGTCGTAAGCCAATTCGTTCCATCAATGATGAGAGCACACGGATCAGGTGCCATTTTTCCTTTGGCTTCTGCTCGACAACGTCTCTTTTCACTCAACTATCATCACGAGGGTGGCATTCATCATTGGTACATTATTCCAGCTTGTGAACGGGAAAAACTTCAGCAAGTAATTGAGCAGCAAAATGCTTCATTATGTTTTGAGCACGATCACCTACTCATCGATCCTTTGATATTCGACAAATATCAAATTCGTTACCATCGACTGGTGCAACATCCAAACGAATTTGTCGTGCTAGCAGCTGGAGCTCTTGCACAAGGTTTCACTGAAAATGCAAGCTGGAGTGAGACGATTGCTTTTGCCTTGCCAAGTTGGCTCCAGGATGGTCATGCAAGTGTTCAAACACCACCTTGTGCATGCAACCTTGATACTACCTCCATTCCAGAACCAATTGACATACGTGTGTTTGAACCTACATGCTTACAACGATATTGTGATGCACTCCTTAATTCTGTAATTGATCGCGATTCGTCAGTTCGAACAGACCGGTTAGTTAATGAATTTACACGTCACTCTGTGTTTTTGCATATTTAAGATCACAATAGTAAAAACATCACTCCATCAATTACTTCATATGATAGCGAAGGCAATTTGCTGATCGGTAAGTTTCAAGTCTTCTCTCGCTTAGATGATTGTATTTCGATCTCGATAAACTTGATCTTAATCCTTTGTCAAAAAAGAAGTTACTAGAAATTTAAAAGTTTCCATCCGCTTAAGAGTATGATTCAAAATTTAAACTGGTTTCTCGTATCATGAGTATGGCTTACAATAGAAGGGCATGTACTGATGAGCAAAGAGATTGACCATGTTTGTGTCAAATGATCACTTCAAGGTATGTGAAATTTAGGTATAAAAATGAATCAGAGATGATTTTCTTCACTATTGTAAGGTTTGTTGAGACTCTCATTTATATGGCTCGAATAACACCATGTTTTGTCCTTAAAATAGTAGAGTAAATTTTTCTAGTGTCCGATGGAAAACACCGTCTTCAGGAGCTACAGGAAAAATTTTCTCTACTATTATAAGGACGGAACATAAGGTTATTTGGACCAATCTTTGGATTATCAAGAATGCTCTTTCATATAGCCCAAGTAACTCAATGTTTCATCCTTATAATAATAAAGAAACATTTTCCTGTAGCTCCTGAAGACGATGTTTCCATCAGACACTAGAAAAATTCACTCTGCCATTTTAAGGACAAAACATGGTGTTATTCGAGCCATATAAATGAGAGTCTCGACAAACCTTACAATAGTGGAGAAAATCTTCCCTGTTTCACTTTTATACCTAAATTTCACATACCTTGATTTTCATGGAACTCTCTCCATGCACACCATTAGCACGTCATATTTTAAATTTGTTAGTTTCTCAGTGAAAGTAATTATTTGACCCGAATATAGTCAACATCTTTGCTCATCAGTACACACTCTTCCATTGTTAAAACAAAAACTGCTTTTAATGTCAACTGTAAGATAATGTCTCTTCACGAATTTGTATAAAAATGGATCATGAGCAAGCATTATAACTGGATTGTCTTTTATCATCATTCTATCTCGTTGCTGCCTCCAACTGATAACAGCTTTCAACATAAAGATCGAATTCATTGTTTAAGATAAGTTTGATGCTTTTGATATAGGGTAGAGCCGCTTATACAGTACTGATTTCTAACAGGCCCATTTTGGCATTTTCTAAGGTTTTCTGGTATAATAAAAGATTGATGAGCTTAACTATCATAAAAATGTGATCTGTCTTTAAAAGGAACAAATTGTACTTTGAACGCAACCAAATTATCGGCTATCGAGAAAATAAATCTAAAAATTTAAGTAATCCTATAATAAAAACTGTAATTTTTCGATAATATAACCATTGTGTTTCTCCTCTAAGTTACTTGGTATAACAAAGCTTCATCTCAACGATCGAATATTAACATCAATACACTTTGGAAAAGAACAATAACTAACGAAAAGCAATGGACAAGGCAGGCACTCATAAAAATTGAAAGATCAAATGTTATCATCATCTAACATATTTCTGTTTTGATCAAAAGATCGTTTCGATCTCCAAAATGAAAATAAAAAATAGTATAATCAACAAGGAATGTGCGTACCATGAACGTAAACTTGAGATGATAATAACATAAGAAGTGTTCATCTATTGTTCAGAGAATTTTTGTACAAAGTCGAACTAGTTGCTTAATACAATTAACTGTCTTCGAAAATTCAATGAATTCCTTCCATCGTAATTTCGAATTTATACCTTGTCTGAATAACAGATAATTAGATTTTCTATTTCATCTTATTACTACGTTCTCAGTCATTTATTTATACTTTCCAAGTAAATCCACTTCGTCGGTTTTGAACCAAGACCTGAGACAATAGTTAAATCAATGTATTGAATTTGCCAGTAGTGAATTGTGATAAAAAAGGTCGTTTTATGATAAATCATAGTTCTAAAGAATTATTCGATTTTCTAATGATAAAAGAGTTTGAATTGATTAAGTATGGTTACGATTACTTTTGACTAAATAGAACAGTCTAGTACACTTTTATCCATGGAAATAATATTTAATATCAGTAAAAAGCTGAAAAATTCTCTACCAGACTGATCGCTTACAAATCTGATCAATCGCTGTGTAAAACAATAAAAGGGTTAGAGTCTCTATTATATTAGGAACGGTACGAAAGTAGATTTTCAGTCTTTATCATCTTTTTGAGGATGAACAATTTAAACTTTATCTTGTAATCCAAATGCTTTGCTGCCATAAAAAAATTGAGAGAGATATCAAAATCAAAACTCAGAAATTGA
Source organism: Macrotrachela quadricornifera (assembly GCA_022393335.1). Taxonomy (NCBI): domain Eukaryota; kingdom Metazoa; phylum Rotifera; class Eurotatoria; order Philodinida; family Philodinidae; genus Macrotrachela; species Macrotrachela quadricornifera. The sequence continues at coordinate 356,170 of JAJEKB010021488.1, read as the reverse complement.
TGAGTCATTTAATCTCTGTTCTTACTACTCTACAGTAGAACCTTATTGCATTCATTCATTCCAGATGGTCTTCTGTGCCTTAAATGGAATAGAAGTTTATCAACTTTCTCAGAGTCTGGACGTATAGGACAATCAAATTTACGAAAGGACGCTCTTCAAGTATCAGAGTTCCATTTTGGATTTCAATATTAGTTTAAATTACCGTGGTTCGAATGAAATATAAGCATTTTCGCCTCAATCTATGTTCAATATAAAAAAGTCTTTCTTATTCAACTCGAGATCATTTTGTTAAATTCTTCTGCGTACGAAATTTGTTTAAAATGTTTTGATTGAAAAGAAAAATTTTTCTGTCTTTAGAATCTAAAAAGTACATATTGAATTGCTGTTCTAGACGAAACAATCTCCGACACCTCTTCAAATGAACCCTCTCTGCTGAACAATTTACAATCCATCGATTCAGTCACATCTTTTGATCGACTATTATCTCAACTAACCGAATCATCGGTCGATGATTTTTGTTTGAATGATGATAACTACGAAACGACTATGGAAAAACAAATATTATTAGAAGAGTAAGTGCAGTGGTATATCTATCGTATAGTGAGATTTATAGTTGTTGAACCGATTTTTTTAGAAAAATATAAAATTAGGAAGGGATGAAATTTTTCGATATCGTTTACGGTATAGAATACCTTGCTATCAATTTCCAGTTGTGCCATACTGATAGTCAGTTAATTAAAGATCCGACCGACTTTGTTACTTTTATTTCTTTGGCAATGATGAATTAAGAATCAAGTTCCTATGTTATTCCAATTTTCTGACATACATCTTGATTAGATGTACTAAATAAGAAATTCGAGTATTCGTCATTTTGCTGATTATAAGAAAAAACCTTTCTGAATAGAAGTTTCAAGTAATACATAGGTTTTAGAGTGAAGACAACTAAAAGAAATGGATTGCTATGTTACACTACTGAAATGTCTCCATGCATATCTCTTTGACTAGTTGATCGTTCATTATATGTGTATTTTAATAAGACATGTCAACAATCATTCAAGAAGTTCGATTCAACAGAATAATTCTTCAAAAATATTTTGTTTAAAAAGTTCTGATTAAGTGAAATCCATGTGAGAGCAGTGAACTAATCAGAGATTGAAACTAGTCAAAAAAAATTCATAGCATAGATATATGTAGTAAAAGAGAAAGAGGCTCTGAACCTTACAATGAATGAACATTGTGTCATATTACCTAACCAAATGATCAAAATATTCTCCAATAAAAATTGTCTTAAAGATCTGTCAAAGAGTTTTCTAAATCGGTTTTACTATCACGAAAATCGTACTGACCAATAAGTTTTCATTTGTTTGATCAATTAAATTATACCTGATGTAATCATTTAATCAAAAATCTTCTTTACCTACATTAGCATAACCTATATGTTCTTAAATCTAAAATTCTTTATTTATAACTTGATTCATATATATTGTGTGACTAATAATGAATGCTCGCACTTTTCAAATCATATTTTAATTACTAAATATGTTTAATTAAAAAGACAAAATAAACTACAGGATAAAATGTGAAAAGTTCTGCATATTACAAAGAACAATGTATTTTATAAGCATGCACCTTTTGTTTTTAAAACAAGCAAAATTCTGTTCAATCAATAAAAATTCGTTTTCGAAAAAAGTGCGATCATTCATTATTGATTACCCGATACTATGCCATTTTTGAATGCATTGTTCTCTACTCATTTGACATTGTTTAACTATCAAAATATGCGCAGAAAAAGTAATTTTAGAAATATAACGAATGAAGAAAGGCATCTCTCGACTCCGATTCATATGAACTTATGTATAAGACCATCTCAATTGACGAATGAACTATCGAATCCTTATCAAACCATACAATCTGCAAATATCGATCAAAGACTTATCACTGATAATAGGATTGACAATTATCTTTCGTTGTTTGAAGAGCTTTTGGATTTACAACCTACCAATTCGGTTTCTGACAAGTCGGCAGAATCTCAAAGCGATGGTGACATCTATATTAATGAAAGTGATCAAAGACATGAATCGGTGAGTATACTCACTCTTTTCTTTCCAAAAAATAAGAGAGTTTTCTGGATATCTCTAATCAATGGAATCACCACAACCTCATTACTTTTTGAGATATCATAAAATTGACCCTAGCAATCTGCTCAGTTATGTTCATACACACTCACAGTATTACATAGTCTATATTTTTATAAGAATAAATGATAGACCTGTATGAAGCTTTTGTCCGATAATCTTATCTGGAAAAATATGAAATCGATCTAAATTTTCGTATCGATTAATACAAACACTCAAAATCTATCTTATAGCTCCTACAAACATCAAAACTTCCCTCTAGAATT
>JAJEKB010021488.1:320628-343477 GCA_022393335.1 Macrotrachela quadricornifera | reverse complement strand
GAATTGGTGAGGTTTGGTATTTTTCATCGAAAATAGGTGTTTTTTCACGAAATGATGATTTCATCGTGGTGGGTGATGAACACCATTGCTGATTATTATTCTCTTTCTCGTAGAGAAGAGTCTTACAAACAGAAATTGTCTGCTTGCTTGATTGCTTGCTTGTATGTCCACACCAAGTGAAAAAAACATTTTCTTAATATTTTCTATAAAACTGAACCGAAGGGTAATCGGGGTCGAGGAAGTCGAATCTGATGTTAGTTTTTTAAAATTTTTTTCGGATCAATTTTTTTACACAAAGGACCACTTTTTTCGCAAAAAGAAACTTTTTGATAAGGGTTGACCGAACGGTAATAGAGGACGAGAAATTCGAATTTGAAGTCAGTTGCATTAAAATTTTTTGAACCTCAATTTTTTGAAAGAAATGACAAATTTTAAAATAAAAAGCATTTGATTTGATGAAGTTTGGTGATGGACAGTTGCAGTGAAGAAACTTGAATCTGACTTCGGTTTTTTGACTTTTATAAATGAATAGCATGACGGTAGTTTAAAATCATGATTTCTACGAGAAAGAGCTGAGCGAGTCTTCGGACGAGCGTTACTTGTTTTTGTTAGGATTTTGTTCAATATCGATTAACAAGCCTTGATAGGATCCTAATCTGAACTGTTCTAAAAGTGGGAAGAAACGTTTTCATTCATTCTTGTTTGATTTTTGACAATATTCTGAAAATGAAATTTGGATAGATTTCAAGCATAAATCTAGAAACGCTACAAGCAGTTCCTTGTGATTTCATGTCAAGATTTTAATCATACCTGTGTTTTTTTTAGTATTTGGAATGCCTTTTGGTAGATAGTTCCACTCAGAAATTTGATAAATTCTTGGACTAAGAAAAATTGGACTTATTGCCGTTGGATCATTATTTTTCATGCTAAATTTCAGACCTTTCCACTAAAATGGCCATAAAAAATCGATAAGATCAAATTCAAAAATTCTATTTGGGTAAAAGTTGCATATTGACATTAGTTTTAATTTAATACTAGCCCGAGCTCAATACCTAGTGTTATAACAGAGTTTTGTCGATTCTTCTGAAGGCTAAAAATGACCTATCAATCAGCTAGAACTCCGATGTAATAAAGCCAATCGGACTGAACCTTTTTCAAGAGGTGTATCTCCCCAAAATCACTAATTCGTGAAATTTTCAGCTCAAAAGAATCATTCTAAATATGAAATCATTTCTAAGGGAGGGGATCCTTAAATCAGATACTGCCATTTAATACTAAATTACTAAGGCTCAATATTTGCATAACCTGCGCCCAATCTCTCGTTCTATCCATTTTTTTGTCACACTTTCCTTATGTTTTCTGTTGTGCTTTACCAGAGCCGGTAAGCTTTATAACAGGAGCCGGCTCGACTCTAGCTTAACTTCAACAAATGGAGTTTGCCTATAAATCGAGCAAAAAGGAACGCTCGAATCGGAACTCGACCGCGATTAGAATATTCTGGTCGAAGCCGAGCTGGTACTGCCATCGAAAGCTTTACCACGTGTAGAATACTGAAGACCGAACTGAAGCTAGACTACGAGAATCTTGACCATATTATACCCAGAGCCGAATCCGGAGTCGAACTCAGAGAAAGAGTCGGAGCTGAAGTCACAGGTAGAGTCGGAGTCGAAGGAATTAGATCATATATGTCCCTGAAAAAATGTCCTTAATATGCATATATCATTTTAAGGAAAAACATCAACAAATTCTGATGATGATACTGTTGATATGCTTTTTTATTCCATATATATCTTTGACCTTATTTTTCACTTGCAGCAAAATAGAACAATCCAATTAGAAAATCTTTTTCAGTTATTAAACCATTAGTAAAACGAGCATATAATTCTTTGGTACGTTGTTCAGCAAGCCGTGCTTGTCTTCCGGGTAAGCATTGTTTCATCCCACTGGTAATTTGCATGACAACATCATATACTACTTTAGTTTCTTTTTTAATCGAATCGATAAAATACTATATGTTTGGATGAATTTTTCCCAAACATTTTTTGAATCGATGGTTATAACCTTAGAAAAAACTCGTTAGCTGTAAATTTATGTTTTGACTTGACATACCTTCACATGAATTGTTAGTTTTTTCACATAGATTATGAACATTCCAAATTGATATTTTTCGCATTCAATAATTTTCGAAATATTTAAATAAATCAAATAGATCTTGTCCAATTGTAGGAAATAAAGAAGAAACATATTTTTCTGGTACTAATGCCAAAGTCATTAACTGACGGATAGTACTACGAACCATAACATTGTCTAGATACGAAGATGATAATCCAAGTGATTGTACCTTATGATAACTGCTTTGACAAAAGTGAGGAAAACATCCTTTATGAACTGTTTTTTTCGTAAACTAAAAGTAATACCAAATAGTTGTTAACAAGAAAACTTTAGTATATTAAATTATATATACTTCAAGTTTAATAGCCTTTGCAAATGAACATTCAAAATCACTCATTATCAACAAGAGCTCAAAATTTTTTTCAATCGATGAACTTTAGCAAATAGAATATTGAATACAAAAGCATATGTTATCATTTTACGATCAGGTAATAGAGCATATATAACAGGTAAACCTTTATGTATAGAAATGATGTTAAACTTGAAAGATATAAAACCAGACAAACATTTGTTAGAGCGACAGCTACTTACATTCTGCATATAATGTAGCATGTATTATAAAAACTTGATCAAAATAAGGTGGAGTAGTAAAGAAAGTACCGTCCATAAATACACGTTCACTATCAAATAACAGTTTATGTTGAGTATCTGAAGACCGAATTAACATTCTTCTATTCGGTTGTATAAGTCCTGATTCAGTACTGTGACGAAGATTGAGAAAGATGAGGAGTCATTTTTCTACGAAAAATTTTCAGTGAATGATCTAAGAAAAATAAATCAGATAACGAAAAACAATAGATTCTTAAATGTTCTATAAAGAAATATTTAAACATACCAATTTCTGCTACATTGCGATAATAAAGCTTTTCGCTGCTCTTGTTCAACAATTTCTATTACTACAATGCCAAACTTTAACATTTTTGTCAGAACTATAATTCTTTTACTGGAAAGTATAATCATCAATAACTAACATAACACATCCTTTATTTGAAGTTGTTTTCGAAGTAATAAGTTTACACGAATTCGACATTAAGATATTTTTGAAGATTTTTTAAACTTGTTGTTGAAATTTGAAGGATTTTATTTTCGTTTTCATAGGAACTTATTTTTAAATTTTTGATAGGATCGGTATCAGATACATGAACTCTACGAAAAGAATAGAGAACATAACAAATTACATATTATCTACTAACATCTATCCTAATTCTCTTTAAATTTTGATTAGAAGGCGTTTTTTCTAAGGACATTTCTTCTAGGACGTTTTATTTTGCGACATTTTAATCGAAGGATATTTATTGTTAAGGACAATTTTTCGAGGACATTTGTATGAAGACATATTTTCAGGAACATATATGACCGTTACCGATAGAGTTGGAGTGCGAACAGTTGTACAATTAGTTAGTGACAAAAGTTTTGCTGGTATTGAAATGAGTTTTTTGTATGAACTTATTGCATGCTAATGGAATGTGACACACAAGAGTGAAGAGAGTTTTGAGACACTTACGAAATACATAGCGGTTTGATTCTTTTTTTTTGAGCAGAGCGAAAATACGTGAAAACACCTATTGTTGGATGACTTATTCAGAAATAAGATTGATGCCATGAATTGAGACCGAAATTTTGAGCTAATGAACTCCTAGTCAACGAGTTACAATTTGAAATTCCACATTCACTGTCCTCGGTTTTCCTATTTGATGAAGCATAGCCAAAACTCTTCTGTATATGTGGTCAAAAGCTATAACATCAAACTCATTTTACAAGATCGATTTCATCCCCGAACGAATCGTGCAAAAATAGATGTTCTTACATATTTTCACTTTATTTAAAAAAGAATAAAACAACTATACAACCACTATATATATATGTGTGTTACATTCTATTCTGAAAAGTCGAATTAAAGTAAAAACTTATTTCAATATGGATGAAACTTTTCTTGTCGACTAAATATTATGGATGGAGCTGGAGTGGAGCTGAATTACGAACAGAATATTGTGAAAGCAGCTGCAGTCAGAGTGCGACCATGTGTATAATATTATAGTCGGAGCCGGCTACGACTGTTTTTCGTTCTGCTTATGTTTATTGATGATTCGCGTGATTGATTAAGATATAAATTATACTCTTATATGTTGAGTCGAATACTCATTCGATCATATTCGAAATATAACATATTTATTATATATCATTTACTAAAAATGATCGTTTATTCTAACCAGCACTCCTACTCGACATTGATCGTGACAGATGATGCTATTGTTGTTGACGAGCCAATGATCGTTTCTAATTCCACTGGGAGCAACAAATCGGTACAGCACGAAAATACTAAACGCACATCCACGTGTTTTGCACAGTTCTTCGCTAAATACAATAGAGAAACAAAATCGGCTATGTGTGTACTGTGTAATAATATGGTAAAGAAGTCTGGTCGCTCGACTTTCAACCTTGTGCGTCACGTAAAACGTCATCATTTTAGTGCTTACAATACATGGGCGACGACACTGATTATAAAAGAAAAAAAAAGGTCATCAAAACAGTCGTCGATCAACAGTACTATACACAGTTCACGTCGTATAAAATATACAAGTGATCATCCTCGTCAAAAAGAATTGTCTAAAATGATAGTCAATGATCTGATTATTGGTCTTATATTGCCAGTATCAATTGTCGAACAACCTGAATTTCTACGAGCAATGCATATAGTTGATCCAAAGTTCGCTGTCCCGTCTCGACGTTCGTTATGTTATGATGTTTTACCAAAGATGATCGAAAAGGTCGAAAGCAGACTGATACATATCTGTAAATTAAGTCGATTTGTCTCACTAACATTCAATATTTGGAATGATGGAAGAATGCGATGTTTTTATGCAATTACAATTCATTTAATTGATCAATGTCTGTTCAAATCGCATCTATTGGCGATTAAATATCTCTCGAGTATGTTTTTTAAATCTTATCTGATGCTCAATAGCATGATTAGGTATTGTCAGTTTAAATAGCGTATGATTGAGCGCAAAGAAAAAGAATATTTTTAGCTCTTTGTGTAATCCATAATTTTGATTTTTTTCTATATGACAGTTTAACAAAAAAAAATGAGTGAAACATTGAAATTTTCTTCTTTATTATACTATATCAAATATTCATCTCATATATGTCGACTTTCTTTACATTTTCTGCAAATAGAATCGTTGATTACATAGATTCAAAAAAAAAGATATCGTGTATTTCTCTTTAGGAAATCATAATAGTGATAAATTACTAAAAGAATACAAAGCTATTACGACACAATATGGCATTGAAGAAAAAGTTGTAAAACTAGTGGTCGACAATATCAGCAATAATATTAAAGATTTTAGCACTCTCATCGTGCCGGGCTTTGAGGCATACTTCACAGACTCTCCAGATGAACTTGTTGATGAACAAAGCGGAGAGAAGGTCGAGATTGCACATGACACGAAGGCAAATTCAAATGAAATTGATCATTCGTATGATACGTTGCTTACGAACGATGAACTTCTGCCATTACCATGTTATATTCATACTCTACAATTAGTAGTATCCGACGGTTTCAAAGAAAGCATTTGCATCAAGCCGATTATTACTAAAGTGTCAAGCATAGCTAGATTCTGGTAAGATTCATACTCGTCACACTAACATGTAGGAATGAACAAAAAAAGTATAAGAACACATTCGATCAATACTTCATTCCGATATTGTTATTCAATTTAATTAAAACCTAATTTCTTAATGTGTTCCATATATTTTATTGAAAAAAAATCTCAGCATTGATACATTTAAAGCTAGCTTTTTACTGATTTTTCAAAGTGTATAAAACTTCTTCCATATCAGATGTTATAAGAAAAACGCAGTTCTCAAGTCGAATAACGTGAGAAGTGCTACATAAAAGTTCAGAAAATTAACGAATATTTTTTATCAACACTGCTATTCTTTTATATTTAGTCATAAAAATACAATTATGGCAAAAAAGCTAGTGCAAGACGATTTCAACATTCCAATAGCCATACCTACGGAATGGAATAGCCAGTATTATACGCTGGCGAAAACCATAGAAATTCCATCCGATAAACTCAATGCTTACTTACGTGAATTAAAGAAGGATTCATTGATTTTATCGCAACACGATATTGCTGTTATCAAGGAATTTGTTTCTGTCTTTGCACTGTTTGCCGATGTCTTTACTAAAGTACAAGCAGTTGAGAGTACTTCAATCTCTTTGGTTGCACCATCTTTGCTAGAAATTTACTTCGATCTCGAATCAGAGCAAAATACATTGAAGTATGCGGATGGTCTATGCAAAGCACTCTTAAAATCATTACAAGAACGATTTGAAGGATTACTCAAGCAGTTAGGATTGTCAGTCAATATTACAGAAAAGATGCGGTCAACATCCGAACTCTATGCAAATTCACTCTTTCTCATGGCTCCATTCCTCGATGCTCGTTTTGGCACTCGATGGATCACACATTCGAAATTACAAGATGAAAAAAAAGATCGTCTATGTCAGACAATCAAGCGCTCTGTTATAAATGCTACTTTGGAATTACACCAGTTAAATCGTCGAGAAAAGACTGAAACTGCAATTGAAACATCTCATGCTGTCTCTAACGACAGCACAAATATTACTTTAAAGAGAAAGAATTTATTTGCCTTTTTAGAACCTGAAGAACCACTAGCCAAGAAAACATGCTCAAACGTATTCGAAAAGGTGGAACAAGAAGTACTTCTTTTTTCAAAAGAAGTTTCGAATGACAGTGCTCTTATTTTCAAAAAAGCAAAGAACTATCCATATCTCAGTTTGCTTGCTCATCGAATTTTATGTGTACCGGCAATACCAGCGCCTATAGAACGTGTGTTTTTTACGAAAAATTTCGTTACACAACCAGACAGAGAAAGTCTTACGAAAAAAATGTTAACAAAATTAACATTTCTCAAATGTAACTCTGATCTTCTCTATTAAGTTTTTTCTATGTTCGCTTTTCATTTGTATTATGTTTTGAATGCATTTTTATTTGAAAAATTACAAAAGCTAATAAAAGAAAATAAATAAGTAAAGAGGAGCATTGTTTGGATTTAGAGCGGATGTCGAAGTTAAAGCCGATTACATAGGTTTGGCATAAGAGCAAAATTTAAGGGTGAGGGTGACGGTGAGAAGGTGTGAGATTAAAACAAAGAATTGATTTAGGCAAAGTCATATAATATGTTTCGTTGACGATATATTTTGGCTGACGAGTAAATGATAGACATCGGAGAATAGTAAACACTATAGGCTCTAGTGTTCATTTAATAGAAATTTGGATAGAAGATTATTATGTGAAGTTTAATTGAATGTATTGTATAACTGTAATAAAATCATAGGATTTGAAAATAAATCAAATAAAGTCAATAAATTTTAACTTATTGTATAGTATACATCTAACTGATTTGTGAGTCATTGCACATAAGCCATGCCGAAATACATATATACGTGCTGTATCGAGGTTCTAAGATTTGCCTCATTTTATAATATGTGGTAGAGAAATGCTTTGATGGATTTCAACGCCAGCCGATTTTATAACCATTTACAAAAATCTGAAAAATCGAAAATTGGAGATAAAAATGGGACGATATTTCGAGAGCGACCTGGCCAATCAAGCTGAAATTCTTTATAGATATGTACCTTAGTAAGTTATACTTGCTATAAAATTTTCATCCAGAAATCTTTAGCCGTTGGATTTCTGGAAGCCTTTTAATATTTAAAAAAATTCACATTTTTAGCAACTTTGAACCCTCATAAATTTTGATAGCAATAAGAAAGAACATTGAAACTTATACTATTGATAGATTACTAAAAGCTGCATGTTCTCTAAAAATTTCAGCCTTCTAGGTCATCTTTAGTCTTCAGAAAATCTGTTCAAAACTTAGGTTTTTGGAGATCGATTTTGTCTCAAGAAATGGGTCCATTTGAAGCCAGATTTTCACATATTATTTGTATTCCCATTTTTCGAATTTTGAGGTTTTTCGTAAAACCTTTATAAAATCCGAAGGATTCAATATTTTTAAAATTCTTTATATTGATCTTTCTAACGATTACTAGAATTGCTTTGAACAATTGAATTACTATAAATGCATAATTAACATATTAAAAAGTCTCTTATTTACTCATAATGAACAAAATATTCTTTCTTTGTTCGCTGTTATGCGACAAGAGAATATATCCGATATACTTGAATGATCTTGTTCATAAATGTATATTTTGTTTACTCTTATATTGTTTTCTTGTGTATTAAATTAAGTTTGACTTATAACGAATAATATATCCATAATATCGACTCATTTTACTGCTTTACCAAATGAAATAGTTTGAATGAGTTGGATATGTTTGACTAATATCGAAGCAATCAAAAGATTATTAGAAGCTTATTGTTACAAATCTATTGATTTCTACGAAACTACTTTATCGACTTTTCAACTTTACTGCACTAGTATGCTCGAGAAATTTTGACTAGATATGCAGATCTTGAAACTTGGTTATCGAGATTTTACTCTCAATTACGCATATTTTCACAGCATTGTCTAGATAAATGAATACAGAAAGAAATATCATTATATACATCCTATTAACAAGTATGCTGACAGATATCTACATTTCGGATTATTTTCTTAAAAAGATTTTAATTTTCTGCTGGATTACAATTTATTTTCATCCCTTATTCGAAAAATGTATAAAAAAAAAGTAGTTATTCGTTCATAATGAAGAACTTTTTTAGATTTAAATATTCTGAAGGCCAAATGAAATCCCTCCGACCGTATTTCTATCTTTTTGTTACTATAATATTTCCATTTTCTAATCCACTATATATAGAAAGAAAGCTTGAAACACGCTGCATCTTTGGCTCTATTTCAATTGAAGATCGAATATTGTTCAATATATGAAAAACGTATCAGAAGAAAAGGTAAGGTTTTTTTACTACAATATACTTATCAGATTGATTTCTTCCATGACAAAAAAAAATACGAGTTCGAATGTATCTTGCGACTTATACCTTACATTTAGATAATATTCTTCCTATACAAAGATTTGAATCAACAGACTGACCGATATCAAGCTTTTCCTGTTTATGTAAAATATGAAGCTATTCATTTACAAATGAAAGCACATTGTTTAACGAGTCATACTGACCGACACGTGATATTTTGAATACTTACGAGTTTTTCTTTTTCTTCTCTTCCTTGTGCTACTTCCGCGTGCACGTACATGTATATATAGAATATCTGACTGTAATGAATCGATCAAATCGATTCTTAATTCGTTATCTTTCACCCTGTCACATATTGTGTATCATTATTATGATGCGTAAATATGATTTATACACATCACAATTCAAGCATAAAGTGCTTGAAGAATATCATCGTGAAATATCCGGTTGTGGATCTAAATCATTAGCCAAACGTTTTAAAATCACAGGTGAACATAAATTTATCATGAGCTGGTATTCTCGATGGGATGGTACGGTCGATTCATTAGATCAGAGACCTAGAGGTCATCGAACTCGCACAATGACACAACAAGAAGTTAAAAATTACACTTTAGACTTTGTCAAATCAATGAATAATCAACGTATTCCAGTTGATTATAAAAAGGTTCAGGCACATATCGAATCTTCACTAAAACGAGAAATATCGATACGTACCATCAGACGATACGGTAAAGAATGTGGTATACGATGGAAAAAATCTCGTGAACTCATATTGCGTGATGGTTAGTAAATATTAAGTTAATAATGATTTGATTATCTCATCCATGCCCTTTTTTTGTTTCTAGATGATGATATCTTTTGGCACAATATTGGTCAACTCTTGTTGCTCCTGGTCAACAGCCACTTATCTTGGTTATATAACCCTCAGCATATTCCAAACGATATGATTTTATTGGTGCTATTAACGGATCTCAACCTATCACATGTATGACATTGTGTCCTGAAGATCATGAACGTCGAAGATTTAAAGGTATTCGTCAAGTGGCAATTAACCAATCAATTACTGATACATTAGCACCAGCAATCGAGAGACTGAATATCGACAATATTTATTTGATTTGTGATCAAAATCGTGCTCTTAATAAAATGGATATAATTCAAGCATTACGAGCTGGAACATGTCATTCAGTGAAGGAAATACTCCATATCCCAACAGCATCCGCAAAATATCTTTCACCATCGGATAATCCACTGTGGCATTCATTTCGAGAATCTATTCGAAATCAACATCCATTAGCTGCAGCTGATATACCATTATTACTTTCAGAAGCTTTTCATTCGTTATCGAAGAAAGAAATAAAAAATGTTTATCAAAAATGTAGCTTAATATATGGAACTGATGAATATTACGATAGACCTTAATGATGTTTTTCATATATTGAACAATATTCGATATTCAATCGAAATAAACCAAAAGGTACAGCACGTTTCGAGCTTTCTTTCTATATATAGTGGATTAAAAAATGGAAATATTATAGTAACAAAAAGATAGAAATATGGTCGGAGAGATTTCATTTGGTCTGGACAGTATATAGTTAACTATGAAGGTGCACCCAAATATATAGACAGCATATACATGTCTCACGCTACGGTGGTAAGCGAAAAAAGGTAATTAACAAATGATCATATCATCTACAGTAATTCTTAAACCGTGTCAACATATGAACATAGATATAGATTAACAACGTATTTCAACATAAAAGAATGACAAATAAGTTAAATTATATTGGAATATGAGACGTTTAACGTGTTATAGTACTTCAGTAAGTACTAAAACATTGATAAAAATAATTTTTCATATGTAATTTAACGTGCTCTATCATCTAGGCACACCCATGTGAAAATTTTTTGGAGTTAAACGCGTTTGTAAACGCATCCGAACCGCGTTTAAAACGCATACAATAAACGCAGTGAACGCGTCGGAACTGAAACATTTGACGCGTCTTGACGCGTTTATAAAATGCATCTAAACGCGTTCCTTTTCTTGAACGCGTCTGAATGCATTCAAAAATAAGATGAAACACTGAACGCTTCAAACGCGTTTCGATTCATGAACGCGTCTAAACGCGCTTAATTTTTTTGGAAAAAATTTGATTCCATCCTCAGAGGTTCAATCTACGTCATCATCATTTTCACATTATGATCATCTCTTGCACGAGGCATCGTTTATAACATTTATTTGATTTTTATAGATACATTTAGATTGTGCGACAAGTGAGGCTAGAACATAAGACGTTAGATTAGAAGTCTACTTACTTGAACCAATGAACTATATTGGCATATATATACATTAGTTAGATTTATCTTTTAATAAGATAGTCTTAAAACTTATTTCAAATAAAATTAAATGTATAAAATATCATAAATCTTCTTCAATATTAGTTAAGAATTTATATTTCTGATAATTTTCGAATGATAAAATGTAGACTTTTCCATTGAAGAAAATAAGACAAATGAAAGTAGATTATAGTTCTTCAAGAAAGATTAACTAATTTCGTTGAAATTAAAAACAGTTTAATAAACTCGCAGAAAATATTTTTATTTCTAAAACTAATAATTATATAATTCTGCTTCTTAGTTTTATTTCACTTGGTGAATTTTTAAATATTCTTATTTCTTATTTTCTGGAACAATAATTTGCATCGACTACTCGACTTTGACTCGTATTCGTGAATACTCATTATTTTTCGTTTTATTCCATGTCTAAAAATTTAATTTTTCAACTAAAACATCTTTGACAGAAAAGCCTTCAATTGAACAGAACTAAAAGCTTATACTGTAATATAAGATAATTTCTAATCTAAGAAATGTAATGGTTTCGTTTGAAAAGACTATTAAAATTATTATTAGTTATCTGAAACTTTATTACATTCCACAAAATGATTGAATATCATTATAAAAATACTTGAAAACATCAACTATAAGTTTTCTGAACTATATAGTAATTAGGTGCATAATTATATAGAAATCTTTCAGGGATAATGTCTAATTAATAGGTATTGTCAAGTTTGTTCGAGCATTGCTAAAAGTTATTAGTAAACTCACAGTTATTTTTATCTAAAAATAGTGTGTGTACGCGTATTTGATCGGTTCGGCGAGGAAAATCTATTAAAACGCATTTTGGGATCTTCTATATGGAGAACTGTGTCTACCATAAACGCGTTTGAATGCGTTTGGGCACAGATATGATGCGTTTGAACGCGTTTATCACTAGAAATATACCAAAACGCGTTCAGCTATAGAAATGAATGAAACGCGTTTCTATTCAAAATGCATCTAAACGCGTTTCTCAGTTCAAACGCATCAGGACGCGTCTAAACATGTTTTCTTAATCGAAACGCTTCGAAACGCGTTTGATGTGTCGCATAAGCTAAACGCGTCTCCGTATATATCTTATTAGAAACGCGTTCAAACGCGGTCATTGGATGCGTTTGGACGCGGTTCATTATATTTTGAAACATCCGACGCGTTCAAACGCAGACTAAGCGCGTCTAAACGCGTTTAGTCTGCGTTTCAGAGTTACATGGGCATCAGAAAATCATTCTAGAAAATCGAGACCTTCCAGGCTCCATTAGCCGTAACGACCGTTATGTTCAGATTCAGCATGGTCAATTGCCTATTTTCAACTATGCTTAAACCTGAAAGCGATTTTCAAGTGTGGTGACCTTTCCTCGTCAGCTCTACAATTGCAAAAACAAGGGATTAATCTAATCGGATGTCTTTTAAAAGTTACGTTTAGATTTCAATCTATATATGCACATTTTTCATAGTACTTGATGATTCACACGTATGATTAGGACGAAACCCATCGTAGTGCAAAGAAAAGACCATCTGCTTATTTTAATAATTAAACTTGAATTAATATTATGGAGATGTCTTTTAGACGTTTTTATGATTTAATTTAGTTTTAGTTTTAACCATGCAGATCTATTTTAACCACCGGTCAACTATTCTTTTTTAACAAGGGAGAAATCCGAATTGTGCTATTATATAAAGCATCACCATCAACATTGAGCTAGGAATCCTATGTGATAATTGTAGAGCTTATAAAAACGAGTCCAATGAACAGAAATTTTGTCCTTCAGTCTCATTTTTGAAGGAAGTACCTCAAAGCTTTGAAGTTTGTGAAGATATTGTATAGTTAGTCGAGTTGTGTTGACTGAATATACTTCCGAAAAAAAAAATGGTATTAAATTAATTATTTAATTTGAAAATATTTGATTAGGTTTAACAAAACGAAAGGACTGGGAGAGAACAATAAGCTCTCACACTAGTTTGAACAGTTTCCCTTTTGAATACCAATTCCACACTTAGTATAAGATTATTTTGTCGAATTGAGCTACAAATATCCATGCTTCTCTTTATTGAACTTCATTTTATAATATATTTTTCAACAAGTAAGAACGAATGATAGACATATATTTTCCTTCTGCGCTGAGAAATTAATAGTTCAAATTATTGCTGATATTCGTATTCTGATTACAGTTATTATTCATCAATTTTAAACTAATTGATTTCAAAATACATTAGATACTAAAAAATACGGGTATATACACTTTGGTATTAGTTCAGATATCATCTTATTAAACAAATTCATTAATACCATATTTATCTCACAACCATTAATACTAGAAACAAATTGGATACATAAATGTTCAATGCATTCCTATTATCTATTTATTTTTATTACATTACACAACATTCACCTGACTATATTTTAATCCCAGCCAATCAAAAAAAAATCTTGTTCCATTATAAACCTCTCTTTGAAAATATTTTATTTATCCTTCTTTTTACTTCAATTTAAAAAACTAATATTACCGATGTATCATTTATAGCCGTCAAAATGAACGAATAAACATACTCAAACGCTTAGATGAGACACAAAATTCATCAGATAGAGTTCTTTCGCCGGACTATAACTCTGGCTCATGCATTCATCCCCGTAAGAGCACACCCATTTCGCCTATAAATTCGACGTGACGACGCCTAAACTCCTTTATATCAAATGACTATTACGATAAGAACACAAGGTAAATATGCGCGTATTGTGTCGTTCTTCTCTTTCTCTGAGTGAAAACGAAGGATCGTTATCTGTCGCGTGATGTAAGCAAAACAAATCAAACACGAACAGACACGTCATCTCGACTAAGTCTGTCTACTCGATCTCAAGAATCATTGATATCGAAAATAAGATTGATTTTTTATACTGATCTCAATATCTTTCAATGGTTCTTAATCAACAATCTTATTCGTTTTATTTTCTTACAGCTAATCTTTTAATAACACAGGGCACATCTAAATGAAAGAGCGTGGGTTAACACTATAAATCAATAATCTTCTCTTGATATCAAAGTAAGACATGAGATTGGTGCAAATATTTCTCATTTTCGAGTAAAGTGAGATCAGATAAGAAAAACAATCGTCACAAAGTTCCTATTCCATATCAGAATAGAGTTCAAATAAACTTCTGAAAATACTTTTATCTTCTGTTTACTTCATTCAATACAAGAAGAAAAACTCTTGTTTTGTTTGATAACCTCTGCCTGATTTCATTTACTTTTTAGTAACGACGACAAACAAGAGAGAGAAAGATGACAACGACGGAAACGAATGAAGAAATTGAAACGAAATCCGAACATCCTGGACAGCAGCATCACTTTCATACGAATATTCATTATGGAAAGCCCTACTTTGCCATTGGACTGGCGGCGTTTTCTTCGCTCGGTGGATGGTTCTTTGGATATGATCAAGGTGTAACTGGGGGGATCGTCGTTATGTCGTCGTTCAAAAATGACTTCTGTGTCAATATTTCGGGCACGGCAGAACAATGTGATCGTTCCGTAGCGAATTTGCCCTCGGATTATCGTCAATTTCTGGTTCTCTTCACTCTGCTGTATAATGTTGGCTGTTTTCTCGGTGCTGTATTCATTTCTTCGTTTATTGCCGAACGCTTTGGTCGTCGGGCGATTATCTTTACCGCGTCGATTCTCTTTTTAGCCGGCACCTCGATAGTGATCTTTCCTCCGGGTGGTTCGAAGAATATCATGATTTTGATTCTCATCGGCCGAGTGGTGGAAGGAATGGGGGTGGGTTGTTCCTCGTTCTCCTGTCCACTTTACGCATCGGAAATAGCACCGACGAATCTTCGTGGCATGTTATCCGGATTTATGCAAATGACAGTTGTTATCGGTTTATTTGCCGCGAATGTCGTGAATTTATTTTTGAAAGATCATAAATGGGGATGGCGATTGTCGAATGGGATCATCTTGATAGCACCACTGGCAATTATGATCGGGATCTTTTTTTGTCCTGAAACGCCTCGATGGTTGTATAAAGTCAAAGGACGTGATTCAGCCGAAAAGAGTTTGAAACGCATTCGTCGAACTGACAGTGTCGATGCGGAATTAGACGCGATCAATGATGCCATCAAAGAGGAAGGAGATCAAATGTCCATCAAAGAATTATTCACGACGAAGAGATTGCTCCAACGCTTGGGCATCGGAGTGGGCATTCACATCCTTCAACAAGCAACAGGGATCAATCCGATCTTTAATTTTGGTGGAATTATCTTCGAAAGTGTGCTGAGCAATGGAATTCTCTCTTTGTTGATCCTTTCCGGTGCCAATCTCCTCAGCACGATTCCGGCATTGTTTCTCTTCGATCGTTTAGGTCGGCGAATTCTTCTAATCTTCAGTGGATTAGGAATGGTCGTTGGTCATTTAGTTGCTGCCACAGTGTTCGTTACCGGTTGCGAACAGATTTCAGCAAATGAAAGTGATCCGACTTCAGAGGACGAAGTGTTGTGTCGATCAGCCTCGGGAATTCTGATGTTGATCTTCACCGTGATTTTCGTGGCGTTCTTCGCTGTCTCGTGGGGTCCCATTGCCTGGATCTACTCGGCGGAAATCTTTCCCTTGAATGTGCGAGCACGAGCCATGTCGATCACTACGGGAAGTAATTGGTTCATGGGCACGGTGATGTCATACATCTTAGAACTGATTAGTCCGCTGGGAATTCATGGAGTCTTTTATCTCTTCAGTGGATTAACCTTATTGGCAGTACTGTTTGTTTATCTTTTCTGTCCGGAGACGCGAAGAGTGATCCTAGAAGATATTGACGAAGTGTTCGATGAATTCCAACTGAAGAATCGTACCATCGTCAAGTTCTTTCGACGCTCGTGTCAACGGAATAGGAGACGATCAGCGAAAGTCGATGTGATGGAAATGAAATGTCCAAGCCTCAAACATATTTTTTCTTTTCTTCTTCTTCATCTTCATTATAAATAAATATGTATTTAGACAGCAATTCTTCTTCATTGAACACCGAGGTCATCGAGAACCATTTCCGTTCCAATAGTTCCACAATCATTGGCTTCGATTGCGGGCATGTATTCCAGTTTATCGTTTCTCTGGGAAATGTGAATTAAAATATGACGAAACTCTTCTAAGAGATATGAAAAATACACCTGAATCTCAAATTAAATCATACTTCTATTATGATATATTCTTTTTTTACGTCTTATCTGTTATGCACATTAAAATTCTTGAGAGTCTAATAAAATCACTGATCGTAGGTACAGAAATCAGATGATTCGACCGGTCTCAGAATCATATATATAACAATGTCTGATGCTAGAACAAGATTCAGCATGATCATGCCCAATCATACGAAAAAACTATACAAAAAATCGTAATAACTGGTGTCATGTATATCTTGACTGTATAATCTTGTACGATGATGCAGGATTCATATAGTAAGATGGCAACAAATTTTTTAACAAATGCACATGAATACTATCCTCATCTCCTACACTGTTAAAAAAGTCTGTATTTTGGAAAACTCTTAAAGAGTTTCTTATCACTTATTCAGTGAAATAGCTTTGTTACTTCTATTTTACCTTTAATTATGTATGCTGTTACAATACTTTTACTACTTACTTACTCTGTCAAAACATTTTTCAGTTTGGAGTCGCACTAATTTCGTTGCCGGAGCGTGGATTCGAACCTTGATTTTTTTCTCCTTTTTCGAATTTGAAAACAGGCATAGAAACCACTCGACCAAAACTGCATTTAAATCTATATGCTTGAAACTTTCTCACAAATTGATCCAAACGGAGATTGCGCAACTACGTGTTAACAGCACTATTGCTGTCATATGCTTAATCATTATTTTCTATGGTAAGCACTTTAAGTAATCTTTTTGATAAGTCCTGTACATGATTTCTGAATATTTGACTACTAATGTTTTTTAAAAATAACGATTCTGTATAAAGTCTGACCAAATGCTTTTGGGGTCGAAAAATTGTATGATATGGTTCGTTTCTCAAAATTTTGAAATCGATTTTTTTTTCATTGGAAAGAGACCCATTTTTTAAAAATAATGGATTTTTTACAAAGTTTGATTAAGGATTTTTGGGTTCGAGGAATCTGAATCTGTTATTGCTGTCTAAAAGTTTTAAGCGATATGCTTTAAAGTATATTATTAGCAGATTTATATTACTATATCTCGGAATTTTCGGTCGAATTTTGTTGTGCAGTTTTGTGTTGAGTGTTTTTGAAACATGCTGAAATTCTGAAAAAGTTCGCAAGATTAAAAATAATTCGAAAACCAATTTCGGTTTCCTACCATTGAATAGTCTGAAATAAGTTGATTTATAAGTCGTAAATTCTTTTATCGAAAATTTAAAATATTTATAAACGTTTTGTGCATTTATAAATCTGGCCTATTTATAAATCTGCTGTATTTATAAATTTATTGGTGATTTATAAATGTAAGAGGAGTTTATAAATATCTGATTAATTTATAAATATAGTTTATTTATAAATTCATTCAGTTTATAAACGTTCGAGCGATTTATAAATGTTGTCCAAATTAGCAAAGCTCTACATTTTTGTAATTTTTGATAAGTGATAAAATCTTCGAAAATGAATGGTGTTTCGGATCCTTTAGTAAATGAAGAACACCGAGGAAAATCATATAGAAAGGATCAGACCGAGAAGTATTCGATATGATCGGAATGTAAAACCAACGAGCTCAGTGTTTTGAATATAATCTCACCTTCACATATTGCTAGATTTAGTTGAATGCATTTTCGATTCACTTTACAAACCATCGCTAGAAGTATAAAATGCTCAGAAGTAATAATTAAGGTCGATATTTATAAATCGGCTTATAAATTTCGACCTCATTTTTAAAGGTTCTAAATGTTTGCAGTTTCTGTTGAATTTAAATTGTTGAGAATATCATTTCTGACTCTACAGTGCTAATACTAGACCATCTACTCTTGTCGTCGATGATATTTATAGTGATGGACGACCTGCTATTGTCGTTTTATACTCCTATTGTCCTTGATAATTCTTTTGACAAAAAGGGCGCTTTATCTCAATTCACTTATTACCATCATCCACACTGAAGTTTTTGATTTATTTATTAAATTAAGAACACTTAACTCTCTAATATTGCTTTGATCAATATATTTTCATATGTCTTTTGGTTACACTTTGTTTTTACGTTGTACAAGACAAAAATTAAATCAAATACTGTTTAATTGCTTAATATTTTTCAAAACACAAATAAACATTTATTTACTTAATATTTCTTAAAACATGAACTGTTACTCTGGTTATTACCATTTCGTTACTTGTGGTATAAATGAAATCACCTATGAGTTTTATAATATCTGACATAAGCTATTAGTTTATATGTACATTTTCACTTTGATTATGATCTTTTGTCCGACATTCATCCATTTTGTAACTGAAATTTATTTTTGTCTACTTTCCACATTCACATATAATTTTGTAAGCGAATAAATAAGATATTCATTCTCTTATCTATCAAACATATATCATATGATATTTTCCTTTCGTTCTCTTTTATTCGTTTCTCGTTTCACACGTCACATATATGTGGAGTTTTTCCATTTCTGTCTATCACATATATTTGGTTTTTTTCCTCTCTCTCTATGTGTTATCTTCTCATATATATTGTTCAATGGATTTTCCATTTTCTTTCTACGGATATTTCCAACGCTAACGGATTATCCATCTTATATATAGACAGCGATTTTCTATGAATAAACAGGCTTCGAATAACCACTGAACATCAGTCGATAAGACTAACAAATTTGATATTCGATTATTCCATTCATTGATGAAAATAGAAATAGAAGTTTTTTCTCTTAAACTTTGATTTCCGTAAATGTTTGTCAAATAAATATTTGACTGTTCTCATATAAAATCCTTTTATGTTACAACTTATGTCTTTGTAAAACGTAGAGTAACCTATGGACGACATCAATCATCCACAGTAAATAATTAATCTCGTTGAAAATTATTTTAGATGTGAATGAAATTGAAAGCACAAGATTACAAACAACATCTAACTCTAACAAGTGGAACATATGAAGTATGAGATTCATCCATAGTGACAGAAATAGAGTTGTAGTAACACTTGTTCCAAAAGTAATAAACAATCGATTCGAATTTTTTTAAGAAATTAAATATTTCGAAGAAAAAAGCTTTTCTGGATCATATTTGGTGTCATTATTGGTATTTTGGTTATTATAGCTATTATTGTTTTAACAACTATCATTTTAACAGGAAAGAAAAATCAAAGAATAACAACACCAATATTAGAACTGCTAACTACGATAACAATTATTATGACAATAATTAACTAAAATTAAAATGATAACAACATCAACAAAAGATACAATTGTTAAGTACATTTTATTAAATAATTAATTGTATTAACTACTATTTTACGCGATTCTATCGTCTAATGCATTGACATCAATATTTATAGTAATACCCAGGGCTGCCAAGTTTACCCCATTTTGTCATTTTGTACGCTCAAAAACATTTTACTCCTAGAATACACTTTTTGTACCCCATTTGTATTTCTGAATTTTTCATACCATAAATTGATTTTTGACACATAGAGATTGTGTTTTACACTGAAGTTCACGGCACCACTGTAGTGACATTTATAATGAACAAAATTGCTGGAGAATTGGCCAATGGTTATTAATACCTATTTTATTCCCTCACAATGGAAGATCAGGAGCTGATGAGCAGCAAGATTAACCTTGCTCAAGTGAAATGATTACTCTCATCGAGAAACTACCGAATTCAAAATATGACGTGCCGATGGCGTGCCTAGACAGAGATCTTTGAATCCCAAGTTATGTAAAATTTAGGTATGGAAAAGAATCAGAGAAGAGTTTGTACACTATTATAAGGACACAATATAGTGTTGTTCAGGCCTATTATGAGGTTTATTAGGATCCTCTTTCATATGGCTCGAACAACACTATGTTTCTGTCCTTATAATAGTGTACAAACTCTTCTCTGATTCTTTTCTATACCTAAATTTCACATACCTTGGGATTCAAAGCTTTTTGTCTAGGCACGCCGTCGGCAAGTCATATTTTGAATTCGGTAGTTTCTAGATGGGAGTAATCATTTTACTCGAACAAGGTTAGTCTTGCTGCTCATCAGCCCCCGACCATCCATTGTTAGTTCTATTGTATTTAAATTTTTCTATTTTTAGATCAAAAGAAATTTCGATAGGTCCTTTTCTTTCTATATTTCTCATGTAAAAAAAAGATTCGAAAAATCGGATTGTTAGAGAATGATATACATCATCCTCTTTCCTTTCACGTATGTCTTCTCTTTCTATTCTCTACACATATATTCTTTCTATTCTCTTTATATACAAGATGCTCCATAAATAATACCTTGATAAGTAATTTTAATATCTTTATTGTGGCTCGAGCAAACAAGCTGATTTTTTTATGAATGAGAGAGACTTATTCAAAGTTTATATCCACAAAGACATGTCT
This sequence comes from Macrotrachela quadricornifera, assembly GCA_022393335.1. Classification (NCBI taxonomy): domain Eukaryota; kingdom Metazoa; phylum Rotifera; class Eurotatoria; order Philodinida; family Philodinidae; genus Macrotrachela; species Macrotrachela quadricornifera. The sequence continues at coordinate 322,426 of JAJEKB010021488.1, read as the reverse complement.
AGAGAGACTTTTTGTTAAATATCAATATTGACTCCAACAAAAAAATTTTTACCTTTTCACAGATAAGAAAAAGAATAATATATTTAACAAAGAATCTCTCTAGGCATGTCTTTGTGAATATAAAACTTGAACATGACTTGATTATTGATAAAAAAATCAGTTCGTTTGTTCGAGCCCTAGTGGAGATATTCAATCTTTTCTTCGATAAAGTGACTTTTGCACCATTCTATATATTGTTTTTATCTGATCTGTGTAAAAGTAAAATTTTTTTTGTTGGAGTCAATATTGATATTTAACAAAAAGTCTCTCTAGACATGTCTTTGTGGATATAAAATTTAAATAAGTCTCTATTATTGATAAAAAATCAGCTCGTTCGCTCAAGCCACAATGGAGATATTTAAATTTCTTATCGTCGGATTATTTCTGGAACACCCTGCATAATTTTGATACTTGAACTACTAATACTATTTCTAAAGGATTGATTTTTATATTTCATAACGTTATTATTTAAATAAAACAAACATTCATATGAGTTAATATATAAAAAAGATTATTAATACTCGATCGAATGAATTGATAAGATCATATGTGAATATTATTGTATTATTAAAGCGGTTTTCAAAGTAATATATAGCATAAACTGAGAATGACAACTCGTACAGTCAACTTTCTTACTAGAATTACCGGCGAGGTTATCACTATAAAAGGAATCTGGAATTTTTTCTATATATGAACAATCATATAGCTTTTTGTCGTTTATTTTGAAATTTCGCATAATTAGTGTGTACAGATAGATATTTAAAATGATTTATAGCGATTAGATAAACAGGAATTTAACTTCTTTATTTTAGCTCAACATTCAAAAACTAAAACGTAACCTATCATCAGTAATTGTGTTAAAAGAAAAAATAAAACAAAAAATGAAAATATTTGGAGTTTTTCAAATGTGCTGTCTTTAAACCATCAAATTCAAAGTAGTTCTAATAATGGTTATTAAATTAAAAACAAAAAACATAACTTTTAAAATTATATTTACCTTCAGCGAACTAATCAGTTTTTTAATAAAAATAATGAATGTCACTATTTATAGATCATATTGTCTATCAGATGATATAGTTTTATCAACAACTAGATCATATATTAATACACTATCTTAAGAATGATTCTACATTGTGAAGTGATTCATATTAATGACTATTTATTTTTGGATCTTGTTTTAGAAAGCAAATAATGAAATATTTATCTTAATGTGTTCAAAAAATTCGTTTAAATAATAGAACATCTCATTAAAAAGTATCTCTTTTGAGAAACTACGGAATAATATACCTTTTTATTGCAATCGTGTAACAATCTATCTCTAAAAGTGGATTAATCAGCCCTTTTGCGGAAAGCGTGAAATAATCTACCCGTGAACGTACAATAACAATCCCTTTTATCATTATCGTAGAACAATCTTCTATTAAAAGGAGATTAACAGACCTTTTTGATGAAAACGTTGAGTAATAAACCTTTGAATCGGCGTTATATATCCCTTGCGTTTTCATACACCTTTATCGTTACAAACCGTTTGGTTCATAATCCCTTCAAGGGTATATGTTTTGGGCATATACCCTTGAAGGGTTTTTTGATGAAGTTGCTACCGTGCGACGGTTGATTATTCTACGGTTTTTTTTACAGTGTGAGATATTGCATTTAACAGAACAAGATATGTTCATATTATTTGGTCTTACGGATCAATTGTTTGGTAATGCTAGATGTACAAGAAAAAAATGCTCTTTAATTCTAGCATTAAATTAAC
>JAJEKB010021488.1:279309-295628 GCA_022393335.1 Macrotrachela quadricornifera | reverse complement strand
TTCCGAGATTGTGCCCAGGTTCAGATCCTTTTTTGGTTTCGTAAAAAACCTTTTTTTTTTACAGTGTACCTTCATATATTATTATACAAACGTAGTACACAATAACTTGAGTAATATATTATACGTATATTGGTATTGGATTTGATTAATAACATTCAAATATTGAGAAAACACCTGATAATGATGTCAATGGTCATGATGTTATATGTTAATGTTGTCTCTTTCATATATAAAATATTTTCATGTTTATGTTGTCTAGTTCATTTTGTTTTGCTTTATGTATTGTAACATCTAGTATTAAAAAGTTCGTGTTATGTTGAAAATGATCGTATAAGATCGAAAATTCCAAAAAATTCCAAAACAGAATAAAATTTAAATTCTTCACTAAAAACTACACAATATCTATTATTTCTTCAAAATTTTATTATAAAATCTCAAGAATCTAATTTTCATACATTAATTTTGTAGAATATGAACTATTATTTATACGAACTGAATCGAAAATGTTCACGAATCCAAATAATCACATAATAGAGCTTTCGAGACCACGAGTCTCATCATCAGTATGCGAAGTATATTAAAACAAGTCCTATTGAATTATTTTCATTTTTATCTATTGAAACACAGTATTCATATAGGCGCATTTACACTACGCATACTGATGATAAGACTCGTGGTCTCGAAAGCTCTATTATGTAATTATTTGGATTCGTGAACATTTTCGATTCAGTTCGTATAAATAATAGTTCATATTCTACAAAATTAATGTATTTTACTATCATGCAATATTAGAGATAAACATGTTGAGTACTATCCATAATGATGACATAAATCGAACTGAAAAAATGAACCACATCACTAATGAACCAGTTGTAAAATCGCTATATACAGGTATGTGAGTCAGTTTTTCTGAATGCATCAGAAAAACAATTAAGTGGTAAAAAAAGTTATTCTTTTATATTTTTCACATGACCCTTCTTGATGCTTACACTATGTACAAGAAAAAAAACTAGGGAAAACTTGAATCTTTAGATCATTGTATAGAAGTTGTATATGAGATCGCTCAAAAGTTTGGAAATATAAAAAAGAAGGTAGAGAAAGTCCATCGTTGTCAACAACACTTCTTCATCTTACCAAAAGACATTTTCTATCCTGTATATAACCAAATGGCAAGCAAGCTATCTGAAGACAAAAATGTATTGTCTTCAGTAAAACAGAACTTGGATCGAAAAAGCGTACCGATAGTTCATATGAATGTTTAGAGTGTGATGTTGGTCTATGTATCGGCAAATGTTTTAAAAAATATCATAGTTTAAATCGTTTTTAAATAAATATAAATTCTTTTAATGTGTTTTAGAAGGTAAAAATAGAAATAAAAAAGCTCAATCTCTTTCAAAATTAAACCGATTCCTAAAGAGTTAATCAGTGTCTGACTCTATCATGATTTATGTTAGCTTCTCCTATGAAGTAGTTGAAAACAGTTCTTCATAAACACATATCAATAACATAACAGTTGTTAAAAATGACATCAATAGTTTTCTGTTTGCCAATATTTCTAATACGAGCAATGTTGTTATGTCTTTTGCTAGCACATATTTTTTAAAAGACTCTTTTCCTGTTCGATATATACGCCATTCTATGTATCATGCGCAAGATTTAGCTAGAGATGATGATGTTTTCGCATCATTTTTCATGATTAATAGCATCAAAAACGGCTCACCCAAGGCGAACACAGGAAATCGGATCCTGTCGGATCTATATAATTTCTGTCGGAACCCATATGGTTTTTGTCGGATTCCCATCAGCCGGATTCTGACCCGGATTTCGTCGGGATGCGCCGGAAGCAAGATGAAATCCGACCAGATCCGACCGGATTTCATTATGTTTCCGTTACAGTCTGACGAAATCCGGGTCGGAATCCGGCTGATGGGAATCCGACAAAAACCATGTTGGATCCAGTCGGTTTTTGATGAAAGATGTCGGATTCCGATGGAATCCGACGCGGATCCGATCGAAAACGATCGGATCTACAGGTGGGATTGAATGTCCTGGGTCATGGAAATCAATAAGATAAAATATGAATAAAAGAGTAAAACTTATTTATTCTGGAATTTATTGAATATTTCTGAATTAAAAAATTATTTTTTCGTCATAAAAATTAGTATGAAGACAACAGAAAATTATGTTGATCATTGTCGTATTAGTTGATTTCCCTGCGAAAACGCTTCTTTGATAGTACGTGTTCAGTTTCAGTACACGATGATAACATGTTGCAAATACCAGTTGATTGAAAGACCAGCTCGGGGCTTTGATAGACGTTAATATTGAATCGACCAATATTGATTCCAATCTAATATTAAAAGAGATTATATTAGAAAAAATTAATTTGTTCTCTATGTAATCTCATTAGTTCAAGCAAAAATGAATCTACTTAGGGCAATCCAAAAGTAGTGAGCTTAATAACATATTTTCCTATAGACTGCGTGGAAAAATTTTCTTTTTTATGAGCAGATAGAGCATCTTTTGTTCTATCTTTCTATGCTATTTGATCACTATCCAATTGGTCTTATAATAATACAAACTCGATAAGAACTTTTTTCATTGAAAATCAACTGGTAGCATTGAGATCATAATGAGTATGACACTAAAAAAAGGCGGCACTCTTGTATTTCATTTTATCATCACTTAATGCATCATATTAAAGAAACAAAATATACTCGAAGATTCAGCGTTAAAAGCTCTACAATTTATAAAGGACTGCTTATTGTATAATTGCACTTTTTATTTTCAAAATGGGCAAAACTTTGAGCGTTCAAATTTTGACGTTGTGAAAGCGAGAGGATTTTTTGGTAAAAGATGGAATCGATTTTTTCTATCCCATCTTTTTATAACTGTTATTTGTAAAGTATAGAGCTTTACACGCTGCTTCTTGTAGTGTATTTTGTTTTTCAAATAAAACATATGAACTAATAAAAAATTGAGATAGGAAAAATCGAATGCATCTTTTACTAAAAAACCTCTCGTTTCTGCAACGTTGAAACTTCGTTGCTCAGAGTTTTGTCCGTTCTAAATCAAAAAATTTAACCGTAGGATATGCTATCCTTTATAAATTGTAGAGCTTTTCATGTTGTATCTTCTGGTATGTTTTGTTTCTTTAATACACTCTATTAAGTGAGAATAAAGTAGAATGCAAAAGTGTCACATGCATTATGATCTCAATGCTACCAGTTGATTTTCAATGAAAAAAGTTCTTATCGAGTTTGTATTATTATAAGACCAATTGAATAGTGATCAAATAGCATAGAAAGATAGAACAAAAGACGCTCTATCTGCTCATAAAAAAGAAAATTTTTCCACGCAGTCTATAGGAAAATATGATATCAGGCTCACTACTTTTGGATTCCCCTAAGTATAAACAAATAGAGACTTGAATAAAGGATGTTGATCAAATGAAGTCTACTTGATGGATTTTTATTTGTATGAGAAAAACCATCATATTAAATGGAAGATCTCTACATGTTAAAAGCTCGAAAACTATAGCTGTGTCAATCAAATATATTTGAGGCTTTCTTATACGAAGAGTGGGAAGACAAATAGTTTGATTCCTTCAGTTTGCTAGACTTGCTTATAAACATAAACGACAACGCCATTAGCATTTGTTCATAGATATTATTTTATAGAGCTAAGAAAGAAGGAGAATTTGGTCATCAAAATTGTAGAATTACATTCTATCGATGTGCTTTTGAAATAAATAGCTGACAATCATTAAATATTTGCTAGTCTGAGATATCTTATGTCAAGGTAATGTAAGATATGATGTTTATTCAAATTTAAGATTTAATAGTATAAATATACTTACATCACGCGTGACAATCGTTGTAAAATTTGCTTTAGCATAATAGACAGTTAATGTTTCGTGTGTTGCTGTCTTTATCAAGGATGGATTAATTCCTACAAAAACTTTGTATTTCTTCAATTGACAGCTAGTAATGTCTTACCATTCCGTTCACAATCCATCCAACCGGCATCTTGTCCTATAGCTGAGACAGTGCAGATTGCATCACCTGATGGTTCATCAAACAGGACGAGGGTCAGCTGAAATAGAATATATTAATGGTTAATACAACTATGGCTGATTATATACTTCGTCTATGACAGAACCGCTTGTACGAATCGTAAAGCGAACAAATTTGTTTCTAACTAAATTGAAGTTTGTCGATTCTCCTAAACAAGTTCTAGTAGGTGGTGACGCCTGATTTGTTGGATGCCATGTTTGAATATACATGTCTTGATAGATAGCACATTTGAAAGAATGAAGAAGGATAGCTATCGCAGTTGTCGCTACAAAAAGGAAATAATTTTACTAAATGTAGCTAATATTATATAGTAATAGTGATCATCAATTTGAGAAATAGTCGGTTTAAAACCATGTATGCTATATCATTATTACTCTCTGTATATAGAGATAAACAGCAAAAATGTTCGATACAGTATTCGAGTAAAGGATATTTACTTAGGGGTATCCAAAAGTAGTGAGAGTGGTACCTTTTTTGCTTACAAAAAGCTCGAACAAATTTTCTTTTTTTATAAAAAGATAGAGCGTCTTTTGCTCTATTTTTCTATGTTATTTCATCACTATTCATCTAGTATCATAGTAATAAAATTTTGATCAACACTGTTTTTGTTGACACCTAGCTGGTTATTTTAGATCAAAACGCGTGAAGCATTTTGTATTTCATTCTATCATCGTTTAATACATTGTATTAAAAAGTCAAAATATACCACAAGATGCAGCATGAAAAGCTCTACAATTTATAAAAACCTGCTTGTTTTGTAGTTGTACTTTTTTCTTTTCAAAATGAGGAAAACTTTGAGCGACAAAATTTCGACGTTGCGAAAACAGCACCTTGTTTTTGTTAAAAGTTGTATTTCTTTTTCCCCATTTCATCTTCTTATTATTTGATAGGTTTCTTAGAAAAACGAAATACACTACAAGATGCAGCTTGAAAAGCTCTACAATTTCCAAAGAACAACTATAAGAAGATGACATAGGAAAAAACGAATACGGCTTTTACCAAAAAAAATCCTGTTTTCACAACGTCGACACTTTGCCGCTCAGAGTTTTCCTCTTTTTGAAAACAAAAAAGTGCAATTATAAAATAAATAGTCCTTTATAAATTGTGCAGCTTTTCATCCTGTATCTTGTGGCATATTTTGATTATTTAATATAACTTGTTGAATGACGATAAAATGACAAAATAAAATTCAAATGCTTCACGCGTTTTGATCTAAAATAACCAGCTAGGTGTCAACAAAAACAGTGTTGATCAAAATTTTATTACTATGGTACTAGATGAATAGTGATGAAATAGCATAGAAAAATAGAGCAAAAGACGCTCTATCTTTTTTATAAAAAAAGAAAATTTGTTCGAGCTTTTTGTAAGCAAAAAAGGTACCACTCTCACTACTTTTGGATACCCCTAAGTAGTTCTACATAAAATGACATACTGCAAATAGTAATAATTTCGTTATCCATAAAATCAACTGTATATCTTTAGAGCTGAGATTTTGTGCTGTTTTGATGGAAGGATCCGTATGACTGTCTCAGCAATCATATGTTGCAAAAATTAAGAACCAATCAAGTAACAGTTTACATTATTGGACTGTCAAGTATCATGCCTGTCTTATTTTACTTTATTTCTTTCGGTACATAATTTACTGACTTTTACGATATTCTACTAGTTTTGCTTTGACAGTAGTAAGAACACGAACCTTATGGCAATACTGTAATTCGAGAGGATGAGGGCGAAAAATTTTATCTCTTCAAAATGTTCGGCAGTCGCAAATAAAAGCTACACAATCTTCTTCTTGAATATTGGTTCTACAACAATTTGAAAGACGTTAAATCTAAATGTATATGAGGTTGCCCAAGTCTCACGATCGCATTAGCTTGTTGAAATGGAAATAAAATTCATAAGAGATAAGTTGATTTGCAGATTAGCTAACCAAGCAAACAAAATGTTTTAACAATATTTGAGCTCAATAATGTTCACTATATATGACTCGATCGTCTTTGGTGAAGAACTTTTTATTAGGATAAATCCATGCGATGTGTACCATATTTATGAATGAAAATTTTTTTCAATCGTAACCATCCATTGAAGTAGAATGCAATTGAAAAAAGTTACTGAATGAAAAGGAAAAGCCATAACGCCTAAAGCTCTTTGTTCCAGCTTGTCTATTAGTAATAATTCGACTTTTACGTATAGCGGAACGTGCTGAATCTTTAGAATCACGGTGTCAAAATCTTATTCTTTATACATAGACTATCTTCGACTACATGCTATCTCACTAGATGATCAGCGGTAAGAAAAAAATTTAGCTCATGAACTGGCATTAGGAGGAAATGACAGATTTGAAGTAGAAAAATACGTCAAAGTACAATAGTAGTTCATAGTGTGTGGAAGTAGGTCAAAGTTTATGAAAGTAGCTTAAAATGCTTTTAAATTACGTCAAAGTACTAAAAAAATGTGCCAAAGTACGTTAATATTAAGTCATAGTACTTTAAATTACTTACGAGTGCTGGAAAGTGTTTCGTTTTGGGAAAAATTTCCCAGAAACAGAACAGTTTTGTTCTGTTTTTGAGACTTGAAGTAGTCAAAGTGGTTCGAAGTACTTCAAGTGGCTGAAAGTATATGTAAAGTAGCATAAAATACTCTAAAGTAGTTCAAAATACTTCAAAGTAACAAAAAGTACTTCAAGTCCAAAAGTCTGCCACTTCCCCCTAGAACCGACAACAGAATCCATAAGAGTGCCTATTTTTCAGAAATTGGTACGCTCCCCATAGATTGACTCGTTAATCAAAGTTGAGCAGTTAGAAAACTTGCTATTTGAGGCTTCTACTACCAGTGATGGTTTGTTTTTGACATATCTTTCTGACAGTCATATTCTTATAATAGTTAATGCAGTTGATACACTCAGGACACTATGTTTCTACAAGAGATATAATCAAATTAATTAATTGCCACGGTTCGTTATATAAGTCGAACAAAATCCACATAGGTTTTCAATCATAAAATTATTTTTATAATTTGTATTTGTTATGCCAGTCATAAAGTTTAGTAAAAAGGAAAATAAAGATACAACCGCTAGACCACGCCAGCACCACTATAAGTTGGCTCATAGAGCCCAGTGAGTCTTGCGAATCGATCTGCTTGACTTGAGAAAGAAAGGACGGATCCGCATAAGGACCTGTTTTAGCCCCTTTTGATTTTTCTAGCCAAGCCTAATTGAATCGTATATAGAATCAAAGATCATGAGTTCCTGGTCATTGTGATGCCAAATTCGAGGTAGTTTGAGTAGATTATAGATAAGAACGGATCTATTTTCACCACATACTAAATGACTGGGATAGTCATTGACACTCACCAACATTGTTAACATCCATTTGAAAGAAAATAAGTCGAGAGAAATGGTGGTTGATAGATATTTTTTAGGCCTTTGTTCAAGCTACATTTTCACTATAGAACTATTTATTTAAAATAATATTTTGGTGGAACTGTACCAAATAGAAATCTTTTGACTACATACATTTTGCACTTATATTACGCATATTGTCATTGTTGTCATTATATTATTATATTAGCGACATGGTGACTAAAATTCTTTCACTTTCTGTTTGATAGAACTTTTGAAGCGCTACAAAACTAGTCACTTTTCAGAATCTAAAAAAGTGGACGACTCAACCAAATCCTAGTCACATTATTTTCAAGTCCTGATTTTTATCATCTTGTGAAACACGATCTGAAAGAGAGTGTTGAAGTGTTTAAGGGTAGAAAATTGCATCCCCCAGTCCCCTCTTCCCCCACAGACCGTGACAGACAGACTCGATGGCCTTTGTCACAGACCATGACACACAGGCAAGATTAGCGTCATAGACCGTGATCGACAGACAAACTTAGTGTCACAGATCGTGACAGGCAGGCAAGATTAGCATCACAGACCGTGACCGACACATTCGATGACCTTTCCCACAGACCTTGAGCAATGAGCAAAATTAGCGTCATCATTAGAGACAGCGACTGACACTGCAGTAACTCTTACTATTCTAGTACACACTGGAATCTATAAAGGACTAAAGACCATCATAGACACTTTTTGGACAAACTCTGTATATCTGATATACAATATATGCAGTTTCATCATGTTTTACATTTTTAATCCCGCAAGAATTGCGCTGAAAGCTTTTTAACTAATATTTGATGGATTTAGATAGAACAACTTTCATTCTGCTTCAACTAAATGCCATATTTAAAATCAGCACAAAAAACTGAGTCGATCTATTTGTGCTTCAAATTGTTTCTCTGATCTTTTTTTTTTCATCAAATTTTTACTCCTGATCTCGCTTAGGGATATGCAAACAAATGAAAATTCATTAACAAGCTATTTGAACAATACAAAATCCGTTCTAAACTGATGAAATGCTTTTTGAATGCAAAAAGAAACACAAACAAGAGACAAAATAGCAGTTTTCGCGAGTTTCATTTGTTTGCATATCCCTAAGCGAGATCAGGAGTAAAAATTTGATGAAAAAAAAAAGATCAGAGAAACAATTTGAAGCACAAATAGATCGACTCAGTTTTTTGTGCTGATTTTAAATATGACATTTATTTGAAGTAGAATGAAGATTGTTCTATCTAAAACCCATCAAATATTAGTTAAAAATGGTGGAAATCAGGACTTGAAAATAATGTGACTAGGATTTGGTTGAGTCGTCCACTTTTTTAGATTCTGAAAAGTGACTAGTTTTGTAGCGCTTCAAAAGTTCTATCAAACAGAAAGTGAAAGAATTTTAGTCACCATGTCGCTAATATAATAATATAATGACAACAATGACAATATGCGTAATATAAGTGCAAAATGTATGTAGTCAAAAGATTTCTATTTGGTACAGTTCCACCAAAATATTATTTTAAATAAATAGTTCTATAGTGAAAATGTAGCTTGAACAAAGGCCTAAAAAATATCTATCAACCACCATTTCTCTCGACTTATTTTCTTTCAAATGGATGTTAACAATGTTGGTGAGTGTCAATGACTATCCCAGTCATTTAGTATGTGGTGAAAATAGATCCGTTCTTATCTATAATCTACTCAAACTACCTCGAATTTGGCATCACAATGACCAGGAACTCATGATCTTTGATTCTATATACGATTCAATTAGGCTTGGCTAGAAAAATCAAAAGGGGCTAAAACAGGTCCTTATGCGGATCCGTCCTTTATCTTGATGGTTCCTGTCACGTCGAGACAGGCTGTACCATCGGCTCAGAGGCCCATTTTGAGACTTGCTATAAATCACTAATTGGTTATTAAATTCAGCAAAGTACAAATCTACTTTATTAATACGTATTATTACCATGCTATATTCGCCATCTGTGCTTATCTTTCAACCAAAATTTTATTTTTAAAAATTGAAGTAACCAAAAGTATGGTTCCGCTCATTTGATAACTCTTTAGAAAGGCTACAGACATCATACACATCTGAAAGCCAAAAAAATATGGTCACATGAAAAACTCTCCAGCAGACTCAAAGTCGAGGAAATCGTCAAATTATGCGATGGATGACTGAAATTTTTATGCTAATTCTGAATATTTGATGAATTTGGACTCAAAGTATACTTTTTCGGATCGAAGTCGCCAAAATACTGGTAAAAAAATCAAAATTCTGTCTCGCAGAGAATGAGCTTCAGAGTTTTCTGAGTGACTATATTTTTTTAACTTTAACAATAAAATGATTTTGTAGCTTTTGAAAAGGACTAGCAAATGAGCACGAGCAACATTTTGGCTATTTTAACCTTTAAACTGAAGTATTGGCTGTGGCAACAAAGTTCTTGCGTTTTTTTTTGAAAATTTTCTAGAACATTCGAGAAAGTTCTAGAAGTTTGTATATTAAACGTATCTAAAGGGAATATGATTATCTTTCGAATGCTGGTAAAGCCATTGAATTTGGACGGTGATTATAAGCTGAAAATGAATCTTTCTCGAAAAGAGATTCGATTGCTTTTACTCAATGAAACCTGACTGGGTCACAGAGCAGCGGAAGCAGCCAACCACATATGCAGAGCGATGGGCGAGGATGTACTTTCTATCCGTACGGCCCAACAATGGTTTAATCGCTTTGAGAATGGTAACTTAGAACTCGACGGTTTATCTCGCTTCGGAAGTCCGCTGAAAGTGGATGTGGATCTCTTAAAACAGCTTATCGAAGAAGATCGTCGGTTAACTTCACGATGTTTAGCAGAGGAGCTTGCGTGCTCTCGTACTGCAATGGAAAAGCATCTAGACGTAATAGGAAAGACATGGAAATAAGAAGTTTAGATACCTCATAAATCATCATCACATCAGCTTCAATAAAAAGTTGATGATTGCATGGATTTAATGACATCTCATCCCAACAACTAATGGCTTCCCAATCTTATCACTGGCGATGAGAAGTAGGTGTTATATGTTAACTACGTGCACAAGCGCCAGTGGTTAAACGTTGGTCAAACAGGCGTAGCAACGCCGAAGACTCATCCATATCCTACGAAAGTAATGTTGAGCGTTTGGAGGGAAGTAAATGGAATTGTTCACTGGAAGATTCTTCCAAATGGTTGCTCCATCACTGCCGATCTCTACTGTCAGCAATTGAACCGGGTTGCCGAAAAACTCAAGGAAAAGCAGGATCGAATTTAGTATTCGCATGATAATGCGAGACCTACTATTGCAAAGTCAACGCGCAAAAAATTATTGAAGCTTGGATGGATTACTATTCCTCATCCACCATACCCTTCTGACTTAGCTTTAACGGGCTACCATTCATTTCGTTCTCTTTCTAACCATCTGCATGAGAAAAAGTTCGACGATGAGAATGACGTCGAAATGGAACTAGTCAAATTTTTTGATCAAAAGTCCAAGGACTTCTACGAATGTGCGATCCTATCCTTACCAGAGCGTTGGCGATAAGTCATAGATAGTAGTGGTGCATATATAACTGAAAGCCAGCTGTACTTTTGAAGTTGAAAAATAGAAATAAAATTTTTGAAAAAAAAACGCTAAAACGTTGTTGACAGCTTCATTTTTGTTGAACGATGCGAGTGGATGATAAATATAATAAATATGGTAGTTGCCCCAACCAATGAATTGAATCTACACTTCGTTGAATTCAATTATCAGTAAGTGATTTATATTTGAATTTAAAGATGCATCAAACAGCTATCGAATCTAGAGTTTCTCTACTAACTTGTCTTGTTACTTATACTGACACTGAATTCATAGTATTAAAGTAAATTATTGATTAACGACTAAAAATAAGTTACTTTGCCATTAGATTTATAATTTAAAAGTTCGCTAAAAATCTCATAAAACTAGCACCAAAATGTTAGTCTTTTCTTTTTAGTCCTAAAGTGCTCTTTAAGTTGACATATGATTCAAGAAGATTGGGCGGGAAAAATGCTCCTGAGACGATTTGATCTCGTATACATTCCCGTCTTTTATATAATTATTGAGATTCCTAATATCAATATTTTCTATTGTAGTCTATCACGTCACACACACCAGTATTAAGAAGCAAAAAAGAACTATACCAAACTTGTCCATCTAGTACCGCATAACAAATGGTATTAAACTATATATCCGTACCTTGTTTTGACTGGCTTATTCCATTAAATACGTAATTTCTGTAGAAGAATCGGTAAATATGATCTATTCTTATTTGAAATCATTATTTAACATACTCTAATGTAGGATGGCACTTTACTTTTACTTTATCTATTTACTTTTTCAAAAAGTAAAAGTAAAGTGCCACCCCTACTGTCGATAGAAAAACAAAATGAGCTACAGAATTCGGTTTTTGAAATAAACTTCATATTTTTAGATTTACTGACAGCCAGCGGAAAGTACTTTATCAGTCAGCTGGACATTTCGAGATGCAACATTTCTAATTGAGGTCTAGTTTAACTTATCAGTCGATAGCTACCGTTTCTTTATTATTAACAATGCACGATGCATCCAATGCGATTTCAGATCAATCAATGTTTAGTGAAAACCTTTAGGTTAAAAATAAAAGTTAGAATCTCGATGATGACTAGAAATTTATTAGCTCGAAATTTCGGGTTTATTTTTCTAGAATATGTAAAAATATGAAAACTGACAAAAAATATCAAAAATATAGTACCATCATCACCTTAAAAATTGATAAAAACCGATAAAAATCAACCGGCTTACAAACTTCAACTACATTCTAAAAAGTTTCTGTATTGTGGAAAACCGATCTAAAAAGGTATTCGGGTGTTCGGAAACCCAATCTTTTTTTGGAAACAGACTCTAAAACCCTTTGAAGATTTTTGAAGGTAAAAAATGGGTTTCCGAGCCCTTTCGGAAACCCTTAAAACGTTTCCTTTATTAGCAAACTCGGAAATCAAAAACGGTTTCCGAGAAAATTATGCGTTTCCGAGATTCGAAAAATCCTTTTTGGTTTTCTAGTTTACCGCTATAGGAAACGTTGTAAGGGTTTCCGAGGCGGTTTTCGAACGCTGGAAAACCTTTTTGAGTCGCTTTCTTGGGATACTTTTTTTTGGAGTGTAGATTGGATGAGTATCGGTTCGAAGTATGATTATACACGGAACTGATGCATTTTGCTTGAATGCTCTGTCAGGTGTTCTGACATTTATCTCGCAATACGAAATGTAATGACGTTATGTGATCAGCTAAAAGGTTAACCTGTATGCTAAAAAAACAACATAGTTCTTTTTCCGATGCGTAAAGCAGTATTGTGAGTGCGATGAGAAAATGATCGTTGCTTTGTAAAAGCGAATTTTAGTAGAGAAATTTTGTATTTTTACTGAAAGATAAGCTGCGAAAGAGATAAACTTATTCGACGAGGAAAAGTTTTGAAGTGGAAATTGCAACGAGCCCGGAATGGAGATTATAAATGTATGGTTATGAAGTATTGCATGTAAGTTACGATCAACATTGCTCATACAATTTTGTCGATTTTCCTCATATCTGTAAACCAGATAGATACATCCGAAGCTGTATCTCTACATACAGATCAGACATTGGAAGCTTTATCCCTCAATTGGAAAAAATCTTCGAAGATTTCTATAAAGTATTGTAAAAATCGGATTAAAGAAGCTCCTTATTATCATGCACATTCAACTTTCCGTTAAAGTTAAACATTTTATTAGATAATAGGGTACCGACTATCATCATTAGACGTTTCGTTAGTTGGTTCATGGATTAATGCTTTTTATAAATCTTTTACTTACCTTGTTCAGTTGTTGTGGATGTTCTGGTTGTTGTTGTTGTTGTTGTAGTTGTTTTTGTTGTTATGCTAGTTGTTGTCTATAAATAGAAAAACAATGTTTTATTACTAAAAGTTTGTGTTGATAAGAGGTGACTGATCCATTCTCGAGTTTTGAAACCGTATGTATAGTCTTATGGAGAAACTCTCGCTAAATTGTGTAGAAAAAGGTAAAGTAGTCTATGGTACTATAGAGTGGTATTATAGATGAGATTCAATCTTCACCTGCCCACTAATAAATTTATTCCTAGTTTCAATTCTATTTGTCTCTTGAAAAAACCTAGAAACCTCTTAGAATTATGAGTATGAAGTATTCTACCAAGTTTTATTCGAACGTCTGTCAAAAAGCAGTTATCCTATTCCACAATTTTGAACATTGCGAAATCAGTTCTAACTAATTTCCTGCATTCGCTCGTCATTCAATATAACAAATCTATCGTCACTGACTGAGTTCTGTCAGTTCCAGGAACTTAGTCCAGACGGAATTACTACGTATTCCAAGGAATATTAACCAATTCTGGAACTGATTGGAACTCACAGAAATTCTGTGCAATCCTGTACCGGAATTACATATTCCAGGAATTAATGTTCAGTTACAACAGTATGGGTGAAGATGAGGGTTGAAAGTGGTTCCGGCACAAAATTCCGGATATTGGTTTGAGACTGAATTCCACTCGATTTCGTCCGAATCCGGAATCCGTGTGAAATTTGGGTAATGCAGCCAGAACTTAGTGTTCCAGAAATTTAACGGAACTCGATTAATGACGAGTAGATCCGTTATATTGGATGATGATCGAGTTCCTAGAATTAGATGAAACTGATTCCTTAACGTTCAACATCGTGGAATCAGATGTATTTCCTAGTCAAACTTTAATAATTCTTGTTTGTAACATGTATCAGGGTTAAGAAAGGCCTTTTTCAAGTTTCCTTCTAGTTTCGGCTTACAAGAGAAGGTCCCGAAATGCTGAATCGAGTTGAAGGCTGATATTGAGTGGATTGGTTACACTAAGTGTCCTGATGTCAAGTATAAAACAATTATCTGTTGAGGTCTATCCACGGAGAAACCATAGCCAAAACATTTTTTCACCATATAGTATATGTATACACCTACAGACTTCTTTTAGATTACCGTGATTTTTTAAGAAACACCGTTCAATGGCAGATATAACAAAGACATATGATTTGATATTATTCCCTACTAATATAACAGTATAACATCACTTTGTATATGTACTCCATCTACCGTTTCGGCGCTGTTCGCATTCCTGCATGCATGTTTTTTTCGGTTCAACTATATCTGGGTACATTTATTTCTCTTTTTTTATTATTTTTTTGTATTAATCATGTATTATCCTTCTCGCATTCATTAATTAAGTTTTTATCTTACTGTGCTTGTATATATGCCGTTCTTATATAATTCAGAAAAGAGATTGTTTGTAGTTTTTGATGATGCTATGATTTCCTTTTTTATTAGATCATAGTATCATTCTTTATTATTTCTGTCAGGGCCATTAGTCATGATACATCCTTTTCTCTCATGTTTGTTTGGTTTCATTCACATTTTTCTCACATATTTTGTTCTTCACCTCTGATTTTGAGTGTGAGAGAATGTGTTGGAACGCGATGTATGTATGAGAGAAGGCGTTGGAAGCGGTATATATTGTTCTGTTCTTGTGTATGTTTTCGGTGGTGTGCTTACATTCTTTTTTGTTTTGATTTTGGTTCGGTTATGGAATAAAGTTTTCATTCTTCACAATTTCGCCTTAGATATAATGAATTCACTCTATGCATGTATTCGTATTATCTTCTCCTGGTCTGTATAATCACTGCTCTATATGTTAGTACTTTGTTCTTCAGGTCCTTATAATCACTGTCTTTGTTTATGAAATACATCCCACTTTTGTATTCATATGTTCGTTCGTTATTCAGAGCTATAAATAGATCGGTTCTAATTCAAATGTAGTATGTGATATATAAATATATTCATCTCATCTTAGTGTTCGATCTACAATTAGACACTTCTATGATACTTTGTCAGTCAATACTTCTCTTAATTGATAAGTATCAAAAAAGCGTCTCTCCTTTAGCTCTCTATGAGCCACTGCACGAGGACCATGATCAGAGCTGCTCAATCAATAACCGCAGATCGAGATGGGAGTTAGGCCATCTTGTAGAAGGCATTTTTTTAGGCATAAATCCAAATTTTTAGCCCTAAAGCTTAAATTTTGGCTGAGATACGAAATGCCGACTGAAAAGCTTCAAAATGCTTTTTTTGATGATGAGCAGCTATCAGTATTTTTACAATATCTTTTCACCAGGATGTGATAGAGACTTGAAATTGTTACCAGAGATAGATCTCGAGATGGGAAATAAAACTAGCCTATATAATAAGAGATATGTTGTAAAAAAGTATTATCCCCATTTCTAGCATAAGTCTCAATATATGCCCAAAAAGGGTCCATCTTGTGAATTCGATTTCTCCTGATCAGCTCGATCAATTTTGCTCAACTTTTTTTTACAAAGACTACTATCCTAGTACTACATGCCAATGTGAGCAGAATTTTGGGATCTTGAAATTTACCCTAAAAATGATGAACCTGAAAATATTGGTACTTCTATGGTATTATAGAACAAGTGGAACCCGTGTGGTTTTGAGAAAATTCAGAAAGCAAAGACTGTTTGGTCTGAAAATTTCAGCAATTATAGAGGTCAATAATAGTAATAAGTTCTACAATTTTCAGCCTGATCGGTAAACATTTTCTTCTTTTTCGATAATTCACTCTTTAGTCATTATCAATGGTCTCAAAGTTCAATATACGAAAAAAGAATGATTTCACAAATTTTTGAACAATTCTTATGCAATTTATTATCAATTAATATATATTATTCAATAGGACATTTTACACTGAAATAAACACTACAAATAAATTTTCTTTAAAATGTTAAACAAGTTATTGAAAGTTTAAATATATCC
>JAJEKB010021488.1:232457-269309 GCA_022393335.1 Macrotrachela quadricornifera | reverse complement strand
GGGTTTTTCATACCTCACTGGGGTCTACATTATGCACAGAGTTTGAATTCAAAAGCGGTTAATCCAATGGGAAAACACCGTACTTCGTACTTTACCGTACTTTAATGTACTTTATTCAACTTTATTATAATTGAAGCCAAGAATGAGAATTAGCGATAGACAAGTTCAAGTTCACGAACCCCGTTCATTTGAAATAAAGAGCTGCCCATATAGCTCACTTGGATCAACTAAGCTTTCCAAAACCGCTCAGCTTCACGAATCGAACTGTATAAACAGTTCCTTTGAACGAGCTGGATCTTCAGACCAGTTCTAGTCATCAACTGATATATATTGGGGGTGCGCTTGGGTCATCAAGTATTGTATATCGGGGATATTCTTGGGTCATCAGCTACTATATATTAGGGGTACCCTTGGGCCATCAAGTACTGTATATGGGAGCTACTCTTAGGTCATAAACTACTGTATATCAGGATACCCTTATGTCATCAACTACTATATATTGGGGATATTTTAAAAGCATGAACTACTCTATCTTCAGGTATCCTTAGGCCATCAAGTAATATATAATGGAAGTACCCCTTAAGTCATTACATACTATATATTGGAGGTATCCTTGGGTCCTCAATAGAGGTGGCACTTTCAACGTTAAACTTTAAATCAAGTCCAAATTTCACAGACGGTAAGGAATACCTTATGTCTTCCAGCTTTATAGTATGTAATTATCTGTTGGAAATTAATGATCGCTATGTCCGCTTCATTATTAGTCGAAAAGTGGCCAACCAGATAGCAACAAATTGTAACTCGCTTATTTCACGAATAATCGTGGTAGATTCTATGAGGACTTTTGTAGAGCAGCTTTGATTGTCCGAAATTGGCCCGAACAACCCTATACTCCGTGCTTATCTTCATGGATGAAAAGCGCCTCGAAATCTGATTGGATGAAACTCTTTTGTAACAGCAGATCAGATTCCGAGGCGTCCTTTCTTCACAAAGATAAGGACGGAATATAGGGATGTTCGGGCCAATTTGTGGTTATCAAAGCCGCTCTACAAAAGTCTTCATAGAATCTACCACGATATTCAGTGAAATAAGCGAGTTACAATTTATTGCCATCTGGTTGACGACTTTTAGACTAATAAGAAAGCGGGCGCAGTGTTCAGTCATTTCCAATAGATAATTAGATACTGTAGAGCTGGAAGACGTAACGTAGTGCTTACGTCTATAAAGTTTGGACTTTAATTAAAGTTAAAGTTTTAAAGTGTTCGTAGTTTAAACTTTAATTAAGTTAATGACAATGATTAGAATGCACTTCAACAATTTGATTCAAATTCGGATATTTCGACCTTTTTTTTATTTAATTCCGGTCATTATCAACAACCTTACAATGTTTGATACTCATTATTCTTCTTATAATAGTTATACAGCAGATAAAGAGTGAATATCATAAGGTTGTTGATAATGACCGGAATTAAATAAAAAAGGTCGAAATATCCGAATTTGAATCAAATTGTTCAACTGCATTCTAATCATTGTCATTACTTCATACTCATCTTTCTTGTAATAATATTTAATTAAGCTGTCAAACTGGTTGCTTTAATTAAAGTTTTAAAGTTTTAGTGTTCAAGTTCAAACCTTAATTAACGTTTAATGTCTGTTTACTGTTAAAGTGCCACGCTTAGTGATGAAATAAGGGTATCTTCTATACATAGTAGGTGAAGATCCAAGAGTACTTCCAATATATCGTATTCGATGACTCAAGGGTATCTGCAAAATATAGTAGTTGATGACCCAAGGGTACCTCCAATATATATTAGTTGATGACTAGAACTGGTCCAAAGATTCAGCTCGTTCAAAGAAACTGTTTATACTGTTCAATTCATTTGAGCTGAACTGTTTGAGAAAGCTCAGCTCGTCGAGAAGAATTGCTCAAAGAGTTCAGTTCATTTGAGCTGAGCTGGTAGCAATGGTCACCTGATTGAAACGAGCTGTTTATATAGTTCAGTTCGTGGAGCTGAGCTTTTTGAAAAATTGATCAGCTCTGAACTACAGCTGAGCTTTGTCGACCTCTACTAGACACCTTTTAAAAAAATGTTAGAATATAATTTTTAATGTAATAATCGAGAAAAAACAAATGAGTGAAGTTCAATACAAATTCCCGATAATTTAAAATCATATTAAATTAACAAGAAACGACACCCCAGTTTAACGCATTTTTAAGTACTTTAATGCACTTTAAAGGTACTTTAATATACTTTAAGGTACTTTGAGGTACTTTAAGGTACTTTAAAGTACATAGAGTACGGTGTTTCCCCCTTGGTCTACCTCCATAATATGGTAATTGAAGACTCAAAGGCATCCTGTAGTAGAGCACTTGAGGACCTGATAGTGCCGCTATGCTATAGTATTTGTGGATCCAAGGTTACCCTTATAGTATAGCAGTTGAGGACCTAAGAGTTCTCTTATAATGTTGTACTTGAAGACCCAAGGATATCCCTATAGTATAGTACTTCAATTTCCGGGAATCCTGACACCGAAAATAGCCGAGCCTGGAAAACTCGGGGTCGGTGCATGCTTAGTTGTTATTTAAATTTATATTACTTGTCTTGATTTATAAGAAAATCTTTGTAATTCATTAATGAAATTAATCGAACTTTGTTCTGTCACTTCAACTCAAAAAGCTAAGCTTGAAAAAAAATCTATTATGAGTTGCTTCACATTGTAGCAGTAATTAACTAAAAATTGACCGGTGCACCGGTAGTGCGGTGAACCGCCACCGGTGCATCCCTACCAGTTCTCATAAAAGTACGCATCGCTTTTCTTTTGTTTAACTTTCTCGATCAAGAAAAATCGCTTTTACTGGTACCCGGTCAACTGAAACTGGTGCATGTCTACTATGAGAAATCGAAGGAGCATGCTCTAAAGGTATACATAAAGTAAAAGATCTTAAAGAGATTTCTGAAAAACCTTTTTTCAAAATCAAGCTTGTTGTGTTTCGAACAGTATTTTAATCATATTTCATACAGACATTAATTTCTTTTATGTCTTTCTCTTCAATATAAGTATCAACATATTAAACAAAAATTTGGAAGAAATCAGTTAATCTTCATATATATTATCATTTGACACTACGATGTGATTGAGTAGTTGTGCTACAGAATTGGTTAAAAAGTTGTTTTAATACATCAGCACATGTTTGACCTTAAGAATAAGCATTAGCTGAGCGTCAAAGATGACGAAATAATTTAAGCGCGGTTTCTCTCTCGACAAAATGTGAACGAGATTCGGATATTAATTCAATCATTTTGCGAAGGTTAGATCTGTACGTGAGCGAATAAATGCTTTTTCACTATACTAAAGACCTTCCATTGCGTAAAGTTCGCAATGATATTTTCGTCTGTGCTCTAATCAAAAGTGTATATCATAAAGTTTATTCAAAAGAAATATAAATCAAACCATTCTATGTGTTTAAACCTTGATTTTGAAAAAAGGTTTTTCAGAAACCTCTTTAAGATCTTTTACTTTATGTATACCTTTAGAGCATGTTCCTTCGATTTCTCATAGGGTTTTATCATTGGAAAAAGTTTTCATTCGATTTAAGTGAAAAATGCACATGTTATGTGAAAATGACCTCCCCGTTTTTCTATGGTACCAGTAAAAGCGATTTTTCTTGATCGAGAAAGTTAAATAAAAGAAAAGCGATGCATACTTTTATGAGAACTGGTACGATGAATCAAATGATTTAAAACATTTGGCTCACTCATTTACTCAGAATAACTAGATAGGTTTACAAAATTGACCTATCAGGATTGTAATAGAAGGTATTCGAATTGCGAACACGAAAAGAATTTTTGAGTTGACGGCAATTTTAGATCTTTTCTAGAATCAGTTTTGATGCTGAATCTGAAAATAATATTTTCTAAAAGCTTCAAGAACAGAAACATAGGTATTTTTGTAAATCTTGAGCAAACACCCCATTTTAGACAGATGACGTTTTCCAAGTTTTTCGCGATTTTTCACTTGAAAAAGGCATCCAGGAGAACTTAAAACTAGTTCTTCATGATCAGCAGCCCGAGCTCTATCAAACCAAATGCAAGAAAAAGATAAAAAATTTCACTCGTTTTTTGCATTGCCTGCACGTTATTTGTTGAGAAAAAGCACGTCTTTTGAACCTACAAAACAGCAGTTCATTTGAAAAATCTGTATGAAGCTTTCAAAAACTCTCTTTGGAAAAATCTAACCTATACAGGCCGATGCAGATTCATCTCCTATTTTGAATGGTGAAAACCGCAGATCAATAGCTCTTTCCATTGAAGAGTGATTTTGAAAAAACAACCACCCTTCTTCTTTTCTGAAATAGACAATAGTTACTTTTTGAAGTTACGTTTAGGAGCAGTTTACAAGAAAACAGATATTGAATCAATAGAAAGAGCTATATCGAGATAATATACCGAAAAAACTTGAAAGTGCATATGATAAACTGGACAGTAATTAAAAAAAAGATGAATTTTGAATAAGACTAAATGTATACGTAAACACGTAGGAAAGCGTTAGAAAAGGAGAAAACTCCATTGAAGTAGATAGTTGTCACTCGATCACAGTTTTACAGATATACTAAGTAACCTCACATAGAATACAATACACTCCTCAGAAACTATAATTCGAAATTCTGTTGTTTTGCACACCTTCTCTGGGTTCTATATGATTTAATTTGGTAAATAAAATTGCACATTCCCAATCAGCTGAAATATGAGCATTGAAGTATTCTCTCTTGAAAAATTCTTTCCTCTAGGAATGCAGCGGTGACAGTTAGTCACCGTTTGACCGTAAGAATTGGTAATCGGTCTAACGGCGACCGTTCCATCGAAAACCGATATGCACCGGTAACCATTCAGCCGTTAGCCAGTTCCCGCCGGTTATCATTCCACTTATAAAATAGATTATGTGTAGTATTATATTTTGAATAAAGCAGGTGACCGTAATCCCTCACATTCTTATTTACACATAAAGGTATTTAGACTACCTCGAACATATATAAAAGGGAAGATGCTTAAGTAACCTCAAAATTTATCTGCAACAGATTTATAAGATCTCTCAAATCCTAAATAGAGAAGAATAACTAACATCTCTAAAAGCCATATATTAAACAGGCACACGGTTATTGAATTCAATCATTTAAGTGACATATCTACGGCTAGAAAGTATAAAGCTAGATTTTATAAATACAAAGCGGTTAAAAATAATATGTTGATCTGCAACTTAGTGATGTAACAATACCAACACCATATTGGGGTATTGATATTGGTGGTATTGATATTGTATCCAGGAATAAGAATTTATAAGGCATTTTTGACAAAGATATTCGTAAATTATTATCCTGCAGCCCCAATAACTTTCGGTCAAATTTTATAAAGTATCGTTATTTTCTTAAAATTAGGTTTCTCAGAGTTTCCCTGAAGGAAAGAGAATTTCGAAAATTTTAACAAATAGCTCATCAATTTTTATTCCTGCAGTCAATGTCAATACCATCAAAAGCAATACTCACCGATACTAATACCCACCAGTACCAATACCAATACCTTAATACAGTATCGGTATTGTTACATCACTAAGTTATAGAACAACATTTCATTTTGGACCGCTTTATATTTAGAAAATTTAGCTTTATACGCTTTCAAGCCGTAGATGTATCGTCTAACTGATTGATTCCAATAACAATGTGCCTATTCAATGTTTAACTTTTAGAGATATTACTTATTCTCCTATATTTAGGATCTGAGAGGTCTTATGTATCTCTTACGCAGAGATGTGCAAATACAAACATAAATTGTACTCCCATATTTCTCTGGTAAAATATGCATCGTATACTCTGACCTATGTACCCTGTCCAAAACCTGAGAATTGGTAGAATATGTACCATGTACTCTGAACTATGTACTCTGATAAAATCATATATCCAGTCCAAAACCTTAGGATTAGTAGAGTATATAACGTGTAATCTAGCTATGCACCCTGATAAAATCAAGTGTCACGTCCGAGACGTTAGAATTGGTAGAATATATGCCTTGTACTCTGATCAATGTACCCTGAGGATGAGAGTGATGGTGAGGGAAAAGGAGAAGGCAACCCTCCATGAGAGTCGTATTCCCGTAGTTTTTGCATTGTACTTCTTCTGATTCCTCAATAGTCACTCGTAGTTCAACAAAAGTTTTGTAATAGATTTAGTCTTGTTGTTTTTCTTGGGATGAGAGTCGAGACAGTCATAATAGAAAGAGGGTGTCAGGGTGGAGTTTGAAAGAAAGACACACGGTAAAAGAGAGAGACAAGGTATGTGAGAATGAAGGTGAGAGGGAGAAGGTATAGCATTGACTCATAAAATAGACAGACAGAGCCTGTTTATGGTTAAGATGGGTGTGAGACAGGAGCAGAAACAGAAGAAGATAACAAATGACATCGAGAGATGCTGCATTATTTGATGGACTTGATGTTTCGCTATGTTTTAAAGCTTAATAGCACTTCTGGATTATTATAGAATACATGACTCGATCAGAGTAGGGGTGTACAGCTCGCGCTCATCTCAGCGTGAGCGGTAGCCGCTAGGGGTGTTACTTTAACTTTAAACTTTAAACTTTTAAAGTTTAAAGTATCACTTTAAATTTTAAAAGTTAAAGTTGAAGTTTAAAGTACCACTTTAAACTCTAACTTAACCAATAAAGTTAAAGTAGAGATGTTGACATAATCTTAATTAATCATATTATGAGGATACCCTTAGGTCCTCAATTACTATATATTGGGAGTATCCTTCGGTCCGCAAGTATTATATTAAGACTAGGAATGCCACTTTCGCTTTTCTCATTGTCGGAAAACTGGCCAATCAGATTGCAGGAAACTGAAACTCGCATATTTCATGGACAACCGTCGGAGATTCTATGAGGACTTTTGTAGAGCATCCTCGATAATCACAAATTGACCCGAGTAACCATATGTTCCGTCTTTGTCTTGATAGAGAAAAACCGCCTCGAAATCTGATTGGCTGGAACTGTAACTCACTTATTTCATAGACAACCGTCGGAGATTCTATGAGGACTTTTGTAGAGCACCTTGATAACCTCAGGTTGGTCCGAATAATCATATGTTCCATCTTTATGTTGATGGAGAAAAACCGCTTCGAAATCCGATTGGCTGAAACTCTTTTGTAACAGCCAATCATATTTCGAGGCGATTTTTCTTCTTGATTATAAAGACGGAACATATCGTTATTCGGGCGAACTTGAGGTTATCAAGCGTGCTCTACAAAAGTCCTCATACACTCTCCGACAGTTGTCCATGAAATAAGCGAGTTACAGTTTCAGCCAATTAGATTTCGAGGAAGTTTTTCTCCATCAAGATAAAGATGGAACATATGGTTATTCGGGTCAATTTGAGGTTATCAGGGGTGCTCTACAAAACTCCTCATAGAATCTCCGACGGTTGTCAGGAAAATAAGCGAGGTACATTTTTCTGCCATCTGATTGGGCCATTTCTCGACTAATACACAAGCAGATGCAGCGACCAGCACTTTACGATACGCACTTAGTTAGTAGTAGAATAAATATATGGTGCGATCCCTAACTTTAGGACCCAAGGGTACTCCTATAGTATAGCACATGAGGACCCAAGGGTATCCCTATAGTATAGCACTTGAGGACCCAAAAGTACCTCCATAGTATAGCAGATGAGGATCCAAGGATACTTCTATAGTATAGTAGATGATGACGCAAGGATACCCGTATAGTATAGTAGATGATGATCCAAGGATACTCCTATAGTATAGCAGATGAGGACCCAAGAGTGCTCTGTTAGTTTGATAGAGATTGCTTCTTAAAGATTAAGGTACATATCGCTCACGCTCATGAGCGTGAGCGTGAGCTGTACAGCCCTAGATCAGAGTACTTTGGTCAGAGTACACGATACATAATTTGATTCTAATGCACACATTGCAGTACATGACAGCTGAGGGTGATTTTCTTCGCAGAGTATATTTGGCACCCATACTTGCGCAGTTATTTATGAAGGGGAGGGATTATGAATACCTGCTTCATTCAATATACACTATTACACATAAGCTACTATATAAGTGGGACAGTAATCAGTTCATACCAGTTTTCGGTGGAGCGGTTGTCGATTTACACCGCTTTGCGGTGAAGCAGTTACCGGTTCATACTGATTGTCAGTGGAACGTTTACCGGTAGCCCGGCCACCGATTGGGTCGGTTATCGTCACCGTTGCATTCCTGCTTTCCTCCATAGTGTCTGCATACTTACATCATATTCAATTGTTGTCGAAAAGTTGGCTGGTGCATAATCAACCTGCATAAAATAACCCTCACCGTTTCTTGTCGTCCTCCACGTTATTCCTAAAAAGATTATAAGGGACCAAATGGTAAACCACTAATCTCCTCTCACCATGTTGTGCACATTTGACCGGATCGTCTGTTTTTATAACAAAATTTTTCGAAGTCAGCAAGCACTGTGGAAATTCCGATTCTACATCATAGAAAAACATCGTGACCTATAGAAAAGCAGGAGGTAACGGCTAACAAAGCTTTAAAAACTAAATAATACTTCACTCATCCATCTATCCTTTATCCGTATCGTGTAGTCGACAAACGGATTTTTCACGATTGGAAAGTATCCAGGTGCGTAACAATCCTGGTAATGCATCTCATTAAGTCCACCAGACTTTGGATGCCAAGTGTATACATGAGGATCGGTAAATGCATAGCACTCATAAATGCCATTGTTAACTTGTCCTAAATGAAGAATTCAACACGACTCATTAGCATATCATTAATATAAATCAAACCTCGGCAGAATGAAGCAAGCAAAAATATCGCAGAAAGTAATAAAACACGTGGACAAACCATTTTTCTTTTACAATGTGGCAATGCATAATGGGATTTCATCTATATAAATATCTCGCTGATAGAGCGTCACTTACTGATAACATATCACCTGCTGATTAGAAAGCAAATATTTACTATGTGTTATTTTATCGAAAGATAGGGAATCCATGAAAGATGCTCCGCGAACATTTGCACCCGCGACACTTGCTCCCCAGTGTCATTTGCTCTCCAGACCCAGATCTAATCCCAATCAAAACCAAAACTTACTCTATGTCTCGCCCTCACCCGCACCTACGTCTCCATCCACATCTGCGCCCTCATCCTCACTCAGACTTCCGCCTACATCCGCATCTATGTAGAAGCAAGTGTCGTTGGGGAGCAAGTGTCCGGGGAGCATCTTTCGGGATACCAAAGATAGGAACCACCAAGAAGTAATGTTTGCCTTCCACGGCGTTGTACATACGGTAGGTTTCGCTGAAAAATAACAGGGAAAAAGCTGAACTTATGATTCGAGATGACTTCACTGGCTCTACTCATACCATTCCTAGATGAAAAAGCTGACTCCACAGCATTGGAGCCCATCGGACTAGTTGGAATCGGCCGAAGTCAGTCAGAATAAATGGAACAACTAAGAGTGATTTAGAATCAACCGGAATTATTCAGAGTCTCCAGTGATTCCATTAACTTTATTTACGCTGAGCAATTCCGGTGCTCCAGAGTCTGTTTTTTCTCTTTGCCGAAAAATGATTTTATTACTGATAAAGGTGCTACTATAAAACTGCAACAAAGCCAGCTTATGATTGCTAAGAGACATCGTGTCAGTTTATCGCCTCCACGATCGAAGAAAAAACTTTTATTTCAGATTTTGACCATTTGGTTGGAAAGACATTAGATTTTATCAGCAAATTCTAGTTTTCTTATATATAGTATATACGGTGGGCCATATACACTGTAAAAAAAAGAGTTGAATGATAAACCCTCATTTTCGTTTATGTACTTTTTTCTAAATCCTTTTAGGGTTTCTCCGCCTAATAAACCCTTTCAAATACATTTTTATTTGGAAGTCCGACGAAGGGTATTTTATACGTTGCATTTTCATAAACCCTTTAGGGTATATGAGTAGTTATATACCCTTTAAGGGTTTAGTAACGTACACTTTACAGGAAATCGTAGAATAAAAAATCCTTTTTCAAAGGGTATATAACTACTCATATATCCTAAAGAGTTTATGGAAATGCAACGTATAAAATACCCTTCGCCGGGCTTACGGATAAAAATGGTATTTGAAAGCGTTTATTAGGCGGAGAAACCCTAAAAGGGTTTAGGAAAAAGTGCATAAACGAAAATAAGGGTTTATTATTCTATTCTTGTCTTTATAACGTAGAAATGCTCTCTTAGTATTTTTACGATTTCTCCTTTATTATCTGTGATTGAAACATTTTTTTATCAACAGGTAGCGCTTGAAATTCTCTATAAAACCATATACGGCTAGGACCAAAAGCTGTTTTTAAATACATTTGTAAAAAGATGAAAAGTAAAGACGTACAAAAAATATAAAACATAACGAGTTAAGCATGATGAATGACCGTGCTTTTCATCCCATTCTTCATCACTTCCCTGTACTACAAAAATTAAAAAGTATACCAAAAGATACACCGTGATCAGAGCTTCAACACTCAGGTTTGAACCTCTCACTTCAGCAATACTTTCATCTATGCCATTGGAAATTGATGAGCAAAATTTCAGCATTATTTTCTCTAGTTTAACCTCCTTCTAATAAGAGGTGGTATTCAGAAACTAATAGAATAGGTCTATTTTGCGGGGAAACAAATTTTGTGCAATTTGAGATATTTCACGACTCAAAATGTTAGATGATGGAGGAGAAAAACACAACCTACGACTAGAATTGAAAAAGTTGAATTTTGGAGTATGATCCGAAAATTTGATGGAGTGTGACTTTCAACAATTTTCATCGGTATCTCAGAATGGACTAATATATGGATTATCATAGTAACTTTTCGCAGACTTTCGAATAAGATATTTTCGAAATCGAAATTTTTTCTGTAGCCAACCTCTGCTTATGTTGGCCAGTTTTTGATGGACCCTCTCTTAACAGTACATGAGAGCAAGTTGAACTACTTTGAAGTTCTTTATAATGTCCCTCGAAGGGCGGATCATCTAGTCTCTGTAAAAGTGCAGGTGAAGTTGATCACTGTGCATCAGTCTTGCTCAGTCAAAATTTCTGAAGAAGGTTGAAAAATGCGGCTCATGTCGATCGTTATAAATCACACAAGTCAAACCATTTTTCGGTTTTTAAGAACCGCCGAACATCATCTGCTTGAGATACCACGTTTTGGTCTATTTTTGCGCATCTAATAAGTGGTCTGACTTTTTGCGGTTTTCAAATACAAGTAAAAGAGCGATTTCAGGCGCCGCTTTTTCCGTGAAGAAAAATTCTTCGATATATTGCTTTTTTTCCGAAACAACACAGGAATACTTATTATCTGATGATTGAGTGCAGTGTAACTTGGTTCAATAAAAATTAGTTTTATAAATGAACAACGCAGAGTGCATTCAGAGCGTGTCAATTTGATACATAACGATAGAATGAAGTGATAGGATAGAGAAAGACATAAAGAGTCTTCTAATTACTATCTAGCAGTCAATAACGATGTAGTTGTAGTGGATATCAAATATTTATTTTCGATTATGGAGTTTCAAAAATCCTTTACTTTTCTAGTTTGCTGTAACAACAAAGTTCTTCTATATACCTCGCATTGTTGATGTTGTTGTTCCAGTAGTGGTAGTGCTCGCGATAGTTGTGGTGATGCTGGTAGTGGTAGTTGTGCGCGTCATAACTGGTGGAGTTAGAGAGCTACATGGAACCTGACAAGAAACAGATCACCATCTTTAGTTGTACAAAACTAGCTGATACTTACTCGGATATTGATTCGGCTGAACAAATGTCGAGCTTTAGCATCTGCTTGATCTACAGCTTCATGAAGAATAATAAGCGCTTTTTGCACTACAGATTTTACTATTGTTTGAATGGAATTGATTGACGTTACATTTCTAGTAAGTTCTTTCATCATTAACACGTCAAGAGCGCTTCGCGCTACCTGTTAATAGGTATCATACAGTTCAAGCCTATTTTTCTCGCTACTCACCTCTATGTCCCCAACATAAACTATATCTTTGACACAGGTATCCATAACATATCCAATTGTTGCATTCATACTAGCATCTTGTTGGGATGAACCCCTCTGAATTTTGTCCAAATATGCGTCCAGATATATCCTACAGATGACTCGAGCCTCATCATCAGTGACCATTTGGCTTACAAATTGAATATGTTCATATTTAGATTCAGAATTCGGTTGTTGGACTATCGACAGGCAATCCTGATCATTCTTAGTGCACATACCTGTTGATCTCGCTGCTAAATCTTTTGATTGCCATACATATATGTTAAAATAAGCTCCGAGATCACAAGATGTCTTCTGAAAGCAACAATTGACTACCAAAAAAGTGATCAAAACAACTTTATTGTGATGATTCATCTATGTTCTATCTAATGCGCGATCAATTAGAGAAAGAAAGGAGGTTATACGGGTAATAAGATATCACAACGAAGGTATCTCATAAACGAGAGAATAACTTGTGCCTATTCACATGGAAATTGTTCAATTGCGCTGCCTTTACATTATCGTTGTTTTTCGGAGCCATATTGGTTGATATATCGTATTCAATATTTCACATTGAGTATACGAAGATATTTTTCAAATCGGTGAATATTTCTTTTTGACTACTAACTTTTTATATATTTCATTGTATTGAAGTTATGTAAACGTATATTTGCTACGATTTATATCGCATCGCAATGCAATGGATTCAGTAATTGATCTTTTTTGCTATTATCTCACGACATATTTTTATAACTCTGAAGCGACATTTCAACTAAGAAAGATGACTAGTACCTATTTGATGTCACTGTTGTCCAGTTCAGACTGTTAGATGGCACGTATTGTAGTTCACTAGCGCTCACGAATCGATGGACTTTTGTGTAGGAAGTGGCTATCTACACACAGGTAGATATAATCGACATATTAATAAATATGAAGTCATATTATAGTATTATATGTATTTGTTGATTAATTAAAATTAAATATCTAAACTTTTTCATAATTTTATTAATATTTTATTATATACCAGTGTCCGACATGAGGTCGCAACAATCAACGTGACGCTGACCCGATAGACCCTTCTTGCTGATGACATAATATACGAATAAAGTCAATTATTCGCAGCGAATAACGTTTTTATTCGCTTATTATGTCATCAGCAAGAAGGGTCTATAATGACCCGATGTCGGTCTCTGTTATATACTAATAAAGTATAAATTAAATAGTACAACTACACAATTATAAAAAAAATTAAGTCAAATAAAGATCAATAACTCACCAGCATATCTAGTGCTTTTTCTCTTTGGTTTTAAACGAAATAATTAAATTTCATTATTTTCAAAAAATTTAACATAATGACTGCGTAAGAGATATCTCATCATAAAACATTAAAGATGGAACATCTTTATCTCTAATGCTTTATCTGCTATAACTGAATAATTCTCATAAATTTTCTCATTTTTAAATCGTTATGAGTTAAGTTTTAATTATTCATAAAGACAATTTTATTTAATTTTGTATAGCATTTTATTTTAAAATAAATTCACAATGTAATCGAGCCGATTCTTGGTTTGATCTTGATTCTTCTTTTATGTCTTCGAACAGGACATCTATTATGACATACATATATTACATTTTCGCATCGAACACAGTTAAATAATTCTCTTATTATTTTTTTATTATATTTCATTAAATGACGTTTTATATTCATTGGTTGATTAAAATTAATGCACCACTTTTTTTATTTTTTCTCAAAATGTGCCAACTATTAATTTGTTTTCTAAAGCAAGAATCTTCGTCTTGCTTTATTTTGCTAGTCAAAGAATTACGATAAGCACGAAACAATATACTTAGATTTAGCTATAATGTCAGCATAGAACTTTTCGTAATAGATATTGAGAATGATTATAATAGACTTTTTAATGAAATAATAGTATTTATTTGGTACTATAAACGAGGTTATATTAAATCGGTCCGTTTTGTTATAAAAATTATCTATTTACTTCATTTGATATGTAAAACTATTAATAAGTTCAATAGACAAAAAGATTCAAGTAAAGATTAGTCGGTCGATCTTAATAAAGGCTATGTTCTCCGATATCAAGTTATTTGACCTTTTCTATTTTTCAGCTTCTTATTTTTAAGCCAATTAACTAAAGAAAAGAAAATTTAAATTTTTTTCTTTTTATAAGTGATCGATAGAAAAATGATATAATTAAGAGGGAAGCTAATCGCTAACGCTACGTGATTATCATGTTTTCTATCTAAAATAATGAAATTTAATTATTTCGTTTAAAACCAAAGAGAAAAAGCACCAGATATGCTGGTGAGTTGTTGATCTTTATTTGACTTAATTTTTTTTATAATTGTGTAGTTGTACTAACAGGTGGATCGAAAGTTTTCGCACAAAATGTTGACTCATTTTCTGTTCATTTGAAAATATTTCAGACGAGTCGAAATCTATGGATTAGAACCAGAATTTTGTGCTCTTTCTGAATATCAACTTATAAATGTTGTATCTGTTTTTCTTCAAGAGCAGTGAAGAAATCTTTGAAAGACCTTAAAAATTAATTTGCACGATGTATAAACGGATTTTTCCTAGCCAATATATGTCCCTTTACGAAGACGCTAAAAGTTATCGAACACGATAGTTTTGTAGAGCGGACACTTATTTACAAAATGTGATATTGAATTAAGTTGTAGCTTTTACACAAGTGAAGTTATATATATTTTACCAAGAGCTCCTATTTGCGAAAAACGCCTTCTGATCAAAAAGTCGATTTCTCATAAATGAGGGTATAGGAAAAACGAAAATTGAGATGTCTTGCCTAAAGATAAAAAAAGATTCAAATAGTACATTTTGCAGGGCAGATTTTGTTCTATCAGCTTATAGACCCATGTCAATTTCGTACGACAGGAACTGGCCGGATCTGATAAAATTCCGGTGTATTCCTGTAGCAGGATTTTAACGCCGGTTCCGGTTTCCGTATCCGGTCAAGTTCCTGGATATTACTGGCTTCGAATGTGGAATTTGGATCCGGCTATCATATCCGGAGCGGTTACCGACGACGTTTCCCTATGGTCTTTACTAGGGGTACACCAGCTCAAGCTCATGAGCCGGCTCAAATGAACTTTTTAAACAGCTCACTTCAAATGAGCTGAACTGTTCGATCAGCTCTTCTGGGTGAGCTGAACTTTTTAAAAAGCTCACTCCAAATGAGCTAAGCTGTTGCAAAAGTTCAGCTCGTTTGAAAGAACTGCCGTGTATCTTCAATTTTTATTATAGGAAAGTAGCCTAAGGTCCTAGTATATGGAAGTTGTCCTGGGTCCTCTAGCCGTAGTATACGGGGTATCCTTAGGCCCTCAAATCCTGTTATAGAAGGATGTGTTTAGGTTTTGTAGTCCACTTATCAATATCCGCGCTAGCGGCAGATGGGTGTTGCGGAGCGTATACCCCTCCAATAATTTGAAATTTTTTTTGTTTTTTTCAGCGACGGGAGCTGATTTAGAACAGTTTTTGTTTTTCAAAGCAAATTTTGCTCTAAATACCTTTTTACTCCCTACCAAAAAGTATTGCGCTCATTCACAACCCGTTACATCCTCCCAAACATAAACCCTTCGTGTGAGCTCTAATCTCAATAGACATCTTACTTACATATGAAAATATTTTTGAAACTGAATTTAAAAAAAAAATGAAAATCTCATATAATACTTTATTTACATATAAAAATGTTTTAAAAACTAAATTTTAAAATACTTTAAAATTAATATTAAATCTCATATAAGACGATATTTATATATGAAAAAATTTAGCAACTGAATTTTAGAAATGATGCAAAATTAATTGTAAATGTCATCTAGTATTTTTATATGTGAAAAGTTGGAAAACCGAGCGATAAAACCTACAATACTGTTACATATCCCTCTCCATTATCGTGTGTTCATCATTCTCTTTCTCTCTTTCTTTTCTATTCTTACACATATATGTTCTCGTTCTCTTCTCTTGTTGTCACGAGTCTTTTCCTTTCCTGTCATATATATGTGTTGGTCTTTTTCTTTCTCTCTTCTCTTCTTCTTTACATGTTGTCATAGGTATTTTCCTTCGTTGTGCGTCTTAGGGATTTTTCCTTTTCCATTACATATGGGTAAAACCATGGAGACCCAACCACTTTTTCGGAAAAATGCTTTTTTATCAACTTTTTTCTGCTGGTTAGGCCGGTATGCAGTAGAAAATAAGTTTGACCGAAAAAAACTCCAAGGTCGTATTTGATATAAGAGAGATCCAAGATGGTTTGTCGGAACACCTATAGGCAGACTCGATTACTATGGTTATTACAATGTTTTGAGCTGATATTTTAGGTATAGATAGGGAGCTACTAGACAAGCAAAACCTCCAAAGGATTTCTATTTTGGATGAATTCTCACCGAAATAGTCCGTTTTTAAGTAAAGTGATGTATATAGATTTTATATGAAAAATATAGTTTCTTGCTGATTGTGTAAAAATTGTTTTTCTTAAAAATATGCTATTTCAGTAGGAATCCATCCAAAATAGAAATCCTTTGGAGGTTTTGCTTGTCTAGTAGCTGCCTATCTATACCTAAAATGTCAGCTCAAAACATTGTAACAACCATAGTAATCGAGTCTGCCTATAGGTGTTCCGACAAACCATCTTGGATCTCTCTTATATCAAATACGACCTTGGAGTTTTTTTCGGTCAAACTTATTTTCTACTGCATACCGGCCTAACCAGCAGAAAAAAGTTGATAAAAAAGCATTTTTCCGAAAAAGTGGTTGGGTCTCCGTGGATTAACCCTTATATATATTAGTGTTAGGTCCTGTGTGATTTAAATATGATTTCAAGAATATTTCTATCCATTTCTGTTTGGTACTATGATAGTGGCATAGGTTGGTAGGATAGATTGTTACGGTTAGACGTTTGAAATCTCCTGACACAGCTTTCTAATATGACTAGAATACCTAAACACATCGGAGGATAACCAGATTGGAGGGTCACAGGGTGCCCCGTATAATACTGGTAGAGGAGGTAGGAGTACCTCTATATACTAGAATTCTAGTGAGTTAGGTTACATCCGTAGTGTAGGCCTAGTGGGCCCCTGGATGTCCTTCTATAACAAGACTTTAGAACCCCAGCGTGTTGATTTGTGGCAAAAGTCAAATATTCCTAGCTATCTCAGTATAGTAGGACCTTAGGCTAGTTTCCTATAATAAAAATTGAAGATACACGGCAGTTCTTTCAAACGAGCTGAGCTTTGAGTACTCCTAGTCTTTACGGTTTACTGGATATGGATCGTATACTATCGTTTCCTGTACGGTTCCTAATAGCAATTTCATTGATTTCTTATGAATGGTCGGAGACGGATCATATCTTATCGTTTCCTGTCCGGTAACGAGCATACGAATGGAGGTTTTTAAAATTGTTTACAAAGTTGAAATCTAACAACTGAAGTTTTGATGAGAGCATGCAGGTGTATGTGTTTTTGCTTTCTAGACACATATTTTTGGTTTCCATCTAAAGTTAATCATAGATGATAATTTCAATAGATTTGAATCGAATTTATAATCAAAGATAATCAATTTCTCTGATTTCAGCCTCAATTAAATCATAATTAATGATTTCAATCCATTTCAATCAGATTTGAAATTAAGGGTAATAGATTTTTTTGAGTTACATCTACACTTAATTATAGATAATGATTTCAATCGGGTTTCAATGAGATTTGAAATCAAGGGCAATAGATTTTTTTGATTTCCACATAAACTCAACCATGGATAATGCTTTGAATAGATTCCAATCAGATTTATAATCAAAGACAACTAATTTCTCCGATTTCAATCTCAGCTCAATCATAAATTATGATTTCAATGCATTTCAATCCGATTGAAAATCAAGGGTAATAGATTTTTTTGATTTCCATCTAAACTAAATCATAGATAATGATTTTAATGGATTTCAAGCTGACTTGAAATCAGAAGTAATAGATTGTTTTGTTTCCAGCTAAACTTAATCATAGATAATGATTTGAATAGATTTCGATTGGATTTATAATGGGTGAATCCATGGGAAACGTACCACTTTATACATGACTTTCTCAGAATTGGCTGAAAATTTCAGGGTTTGTAGAGCTCGGCGAGCTGATCATTTTGGTACCAAATTATCATAGGTTTTAATGTAGTTAGGGCTAGAACTACCCTAAATAAGATTAAGTCAATTTAGCATAAAAAATGCTAAAATTCGAAAATCCTGTTTTTTTCGAAAACAGTCTGAGATAATTTTCTCCCTTATTTTACAATGAAATACCGACAATCTATATATATTCTGGTAGCTCGTCTTCAGCTCTATCGATCCATATATAAATGAAATAGTTTAGTTTAAAAAAAGTAAGATCATTGATTGATGGAACCGTCGATGGACCACTACCTAAACTTGATTTGTAAATAGCAACCCTCTTCCGAATTTGGGTGAATGGTGCTATATTAGGTTTTGTAGAGCGTCTTTTGCTCTATCTTCTGGTATATAAGTCTTTACAGCCGGTTGAGATTCTGGTCGGTTCGAGAGCCAAAATGTTTAACCATTGCTATTATATGGCTGATTTCAGAGGTTATTCGAGGATTTTTTCGAGAAATACTCTATGGAATGAGCCGAAAATTTGAAGATAAATAGGTCTCAACTAGAAGAGAAAGAAGTGTGTCAGATATCACTAGTCATTTCTTTTTTATTCGTGTCACTCGATGGTTCTAGTCTATCAAAAAGAGTGTTACACTATGTAATCTTCAATGTTATTACGCTCATTTCAATGAAACTTTCTGAAAT
The DNA here is from genome assembly GCA_022393335.1 of Macrotrachela quadricornifera. Lineage (NCBI taxonomy): Eukaryota > Metazoa > Rotifera > Eurotatoria > Philodinida > Philodinidae > Macrotrachela > Macrotrachela quadricornifera. The sequence goes on along the minus strand of JAJEKB010021488.1, from coordinate 250,413 downwards.
ATTTTAGTTAGAGAATGCATGAATCTCAAACGTTTTCTGACTTCTCTCGAAAGTTTGTGTTTCTCTTTATCTCAAGAATGCAGTTGCACGTTTATTCGATACTAATACATCTTACATCATTAAAGAATTTTCAATATTACCTATTAAATGTTCAGCTTATTATATAGTATACTGATATGAGTGTGAGGCAAATAACTTTATCTTAATTGAAATATTCTATATTCTTGAGAAAGATATTCTTCAATCTAGTGCATATACAGACAACAATTCGGTTCGCGATCAATTATTTCCTGAATATACTAGTTTTTTCTTAGTATATTATATGAAAATCAATAGGAATTTTTTTACAAGGATTTTGCAGGTAAGTTGACAAAGCAGATAAAATGAATGAGAAGTTAATTAAAGATGGTGAATCTGATATGAAATAGATTTTAGTGTGCGACGACATTCAATATTTCGAAAGTAAACCGATTTTCAGCTCATTCCATAGAGTATTTCTCGAAAAAATCCTCGAATAACCTCTGAAATCAGCCATATAATAGCAATGGTTAAACATTTTGGCTCTCGAACCGACCAGAATCTCAACCGGCTGTAAAGACTTATATACCAGAAGATAGAGCAAAAGACGCTCTACAAAACCTAATATAGCACCATTCACCCAAATTCGGAAGAGGGTTGCTATTTACAAATCAAGTTTAGGTAGTGGTCCATCGACGGTTCCATCAATCAATGATCTTACTTTTTTTAAACTAAACTATTTCATTTATATATGGATCGATAGAGCTGAAGACGAGCTACCAGAATATATATAGATTGTCGGTATTTCATTGTAAAATAAGGGAGAAAATTATCTCAGACTGTTTTCGAAAAAAACAGGATTTTCGAATTTTAGCATTTTTTATGCTAAATTGACTTAATCTTATTTAGGGTAGTTCTAGCCCTAACTACATTAAAACCTATGATAATTTGGTACCAAAATGATCAGCTCGCCGAGCTCTACAAACCCTGAAATTTTCAGCCAATTCTGAGAAAGTCATGTATAAAGTGGTACGTTTCCCATGGATTCACCCATAGCACTCCACTCTAAGCCTATTTTAAGGGTAATGTTGTCTTCGAAATTTTTTTGTGGAACAATTAGCCTGAAATGTTTAAAAATAACATTTTTATAGGTAACTCGATAAGCTCTATCCAACCATGCAAAAAAATCGGCAAAAAACATTTTGGTTGAATTTCGACTTAGCGGCACCTTACTTATTTTAAAAAATAAAAATTATTTTTTTATATGAAAGAATGTATATGAACTACATATTTGTATAATCTAGATATCTATAATTCTCGAATGATAGAAGATACCCAGATATCAGATATTTACTTTCAAATGTTAAAAGGGGGCGATCAGAAATCAAGGGATTTTCCGCACACTGAAAATGGAATAAAATAAAAGTCTTTGCTACCCAGGGTCCTGAATTTGATTTCGATTTGTCTAGATTTGATCACTTTTTTTTCGATGTTTCTCGTAGGGGGGTACCTGGGTGTAAGACTCATTTTCAGGTGCTCCCCTACGGGAAACATCGAAAAAAAAGTGATTAAATCTAGACAAACGGAAATCGAATTCATGATCTGGGTGGCAAAGACTTTCATTTTATTCCATTTTCAGTGTGCGGAAAATTCATTGATTTTTGATCACCCCCTTTCAAAATTATCCTTCAAATATAGCATATGAGACATTGTACAGTATCTCTAGCTTTAAAAAGACATCAGGAATCAGATATCAGATATTTACTCTCAATTTTTAAAATTTTAAAATTATACTTCAGAGACAACATAGGAAACAGGAATGTACTGGCTATTGTTGAAAGGAAAAATGTCGAAAATTCCAAGCTATTGTAAGGTAAAATCTTAGTAGACTTGATGTTGTAAGAACGTTCGAAAGAAAATCAGTAGTGTCAAACTTGAAAACTGAACTTAAGTATTGCAGTTCCTGATTCTTCTCCTCTATTAGGTCTTCTCCCACATTGCTCCTCTCTTGCCCTCACTCTGATCTCTCCTCATCGCCTAAGTGTCTTCTCTCTTTGGTTTCTCCCCTCTCCTCACCATGGTCTCTCCCCCTCCCCTAACTGTGGTTTCTTCCTATCACCCTTGCTATGGTCTCTCTCTAACCCCACCCTCGCCTGCCCCCTCATGTTGCTTTACTCCTCCCCTCATGTTACTCTACTACTCTCACCTCACCCTCACTCTGGTCTCTCACCCTCGCCTCCCCTCATGCTGCTGCACTCCTCCCCACACACTCACTCTGGTCTCCCCCCACACTCTCATTCTGGTCTCCCCTCACACTCACACTTTGGTCTCCCCTCACACTCTCACTCTGGTCTCTCCTCCTCAACCTCGTGTTTCTGACAATAGTAGCACTAATTATATCTTTTTGCTATCGTCTTTAATCTTTTCAACATTTTTCCTTTCTACATTTTTACTTTCGACAATACTCAGGCATACCGAAAACATAGTTTAGTATCCATAATTTTAAAAAATCATCAAAAAGCGGATATGAGATATTTTTGAAATTGTATGACGTGAGTAAATATCCGATATCTGCTTTCTGCTGAACATTTCCAATTACAGGTATAAGTAAATATCTAACATCTGATTCCTGATGTCTTTTTAAAATTAGAGATACTGTACAATGTCTCATATGCTATATTTGAACGATAATTTTGAAATTTTAAAATTTTAAAATAAATATCTGGTATCTGGTAAGAATTTTGAATTATATATTAAATTAAATATCTGTTATCTCATTGTTGGTAGTATTACAAAAATATATAGGTATGAGTAAATATGTGATATCTGGTATCTCAGTGTTTTTTGAAATTTAGTTATATCTATGTAATTGTTTATCTCTTTTTATGCATACAGAAATTTGTTTGAATTTTCAAAATTTCTAAAATTTGAAAATTAGAAAGTTTTGACACGCAGTTTTCAAAATTAGTCATAATTTTAAATTTGCCACCCCTTGTACTTATGGCACTCCAAGATAATCCTAAAAAAGTTACTAATGGCATGCTGAGATAGATCTCAAAAAGTTGCCTATAGTACTCTTAAAGATGCGTTAAAAACTAATGGAACCTTTTTGTTCACTTCTCATTCATCGTTTGTTTTCCTTGTAGAGCCTATAAATATATATAGGTGTATCCACCAGAAACCATCAGGTTTATACGGCAAATTTGATGAAACTTTCAGGATTTGTAGAGCTTTTTGTGTTGATCATTTTCGTAATAACCAGTTTGGCTTTTGCCTTTGTCTTCGCTGAGAAATATGCCAAATACTATCGAAGTATTTTCGTAATTTTTGTATTTTTTTAAGCGCCTGTTCATCAAAAACTTGATAATACTCTATGATAACTTGCTCAAATTACAAAACCAATATAATATTCTGATTCCTCGTGAGAAGCTGCATCAGACTCAACAGAAATAAAAAAACTTTCATGGATTTTTGTGTCATTCTCGTGTTGACTTCGCGAAGATAAATGTTTTAAAAAATCAGTAAGAAAGTTGGAATGAAAGAGAAAATTGACATAAGCAGTTCAATAGAGAATCACTTGCTCTACAAAATGGTATATTTTATTTTTTCCTTGGATATGATTTTGAAAGCAGAGGTTGCCAAGACCATATTATATGGCAATTTTTCAGATTTATTTGACATTTTGACGATGAAAAGTTGGTTTCAATGAAAAATAAACATGATATTCAGAATCAGCATAAAAAACTACATCGATACCTTTTATTTTTAGGGATGCGCAGTTTCAGTAAACCGTGCACTGTCAGCACTGACACCGGGTTCACTGATGCTGTAGATTCATCGACACTGACGAGTGTGGGTGAATTGACAGCATCAGTGAGCCCGGTGTCAGTGTTGTCAGTGCTATGGTGCGTCACTGTCGGTGCTGACAGTGCCACGGTGCGTCACTGTCGGTGCTGACAGTGCTACGGTGCGTCACTGTCGGTGCTGACAGTGCTACGGTGCGTCACTGTTAGTGCTGACAGTGCACGGTTTACTGAAACTGCGCATCCCTAAAAATAAAAGGTATCGATGTAGTTTTTTATGCTGATTCTGAATATCATGTTTATTTTTCATTGAAACCAACTTTTCATCGTCAAAATGTCAAATAAATCTGAAAAATTGCCATATAATATGGTCTTGGCAACCTCTGCTTTCAAAATCATATCCAAGGAAAAAATAAAATATACCATTTTGTAGAGCAAGTGATTCTCTATTGAACTGCTTATGTCAATTTTCTCTTTCATTCCAACTTTCTTACTGATTTTTTAAAACATTTATCTTCGCGAAGTCAACACGAGAATGACACAAAAATCCATGAAAGTTTTTTTATTTCTGTTGAGTCTGATGCAGCTTCTCACGAGGAATCAGAATATTATATTGGTTTTGTAATTTGAGCAAGTTATCATAGAGTATTATCAAGTTTTTGATGAACAGGCGCTTAAAAAAATACAAAAATTACGAAAATACTTCGATAGTATTTGGCATATTTCTCAGCGAAGACAAAGGCAAAAGCCAAACTGGTTATTACGAAAATGATCAACACAAAAAGCTCTACAAATCCTGAAAGTTTCATCAAATTTGCCGTATAAACCTGATGGTTTCTGGTGGATACACCTATATATCCCTGGAACGCAAAAGCTGGACAAGATAGTTCGGCTCTTTTGACACTCTGAAAGGGCATTTTGGAAAAATCAACTAAACCCCACTCCGTAATAGTAGACCCCGGATCTTCTATTATGTCTTGACGTACAAAGTTTATAGGAGGGTCTTCTAATAGGATTTTGCAGTAAAGTTTCTAAAAATCCGGTGTATTTCGTAATATCGATGAGCATCATTTCATATGATGTGGTACCTAACATTTATTATAATAGTAGCTATCGTTAATGCTAGATTCCAAAATGTAGAGCATTATTGCGGTTCCATCTGAAGACGAAACTTTAATTATGTGAGTCGACTAATGCTTATCCAAATCTAAAATAGTCGTGTGTATTTTTGTAACAACTCAAGAATGGAAAGGGCTATAGAGTTGTGCTTTTCACCAGTCGCAAGTAGAAACAATAGAACATCGTTTCACTAAAATTGTATAAGACAAAATCATTTTAAAATAAATCATTTCTACAAAACCATTGCTAAAAATGCATGAAAACAGAACCGTGTCATTCCGATGGAATTTTGGTTTGGATATGTGGTCTGGATAGAGCAACTTCTGATCTATAGTTGAAGATATAATTCAAACGATTATCATCTCAAATTCTAATATTAAACCAATCAAATTATATATTTGCTCCATCGAAAACTATGGATTTCTCTTAATTTTTAACCAAGTTTCCTGAAAATTTCTTATGAATAATAGGTCATTATTACAGATTTCTTCGATGTGTTGTACAAATCGTAGATTTTAAAAAAAACATTGTATTATACAGCATACAATATTGAAGAAAAAGACGTTCCAATGTACCCTCTGTGGAGTGGTGAAAACTAAAACTCTATAACATATTTCCGTTTTGAATTATTGCAAAAATACCTACGACCATTTTATGTTTGGACTGACTGTAGTTTATTGATTCCGATTCACAGGAAACAATATTCCGTCAAAAATCTCAAAAGATATTTTCTACGCCTTTTGAGCTTTTCTCTTTAGTCGATGTGACCTGCGCTGTTAATGAAGCGTGATTGTCTACGGACATTTTTCTGAAAAAGATTCTCTGGTAAGAAAACAAAAGTATATTCCGGATGTCTTTCTTATCCTATCATAGAAACTTTATTCACCACCATTTTCTAAAAATATTCGAATGGGACAATATTAGTTTTGCGTATTGTTTCTTTGAATAAACTAAAAGCTGAAAAGCATGGCTAAATTCCAAATCGTGAAAGATTTTGACTCGATACATATTGAACTCAAGATAAGAGGAATTAGAAAATAAAAAAACCAAGAACTTATTTTAAAAAGTAGACTCGGGTCTTCTATTATGAATTTCACATCAAAATCTCCGCGGAGGATCTTCTAATATGGAGCGGGGTTTATACCATTAGATAGCGCTAGGAGTTTTCTATGGCCTTGTCTATTTTTATTTTAGTTTGTCTTTAACCAATACTAAAATAAATCGAATGCAACGAAAGCACCATCACATTCAGATTTCCAAAAACGTGATTCTGTCATTGTCATCGAGATAAGTTTTTTAAATTTTGTCTCACTATACAGTTACCTTTCTAATAAATCAACCATAAATTCTGATAGCACATGAAATTCTCTATCATGTCATATATTTATCTATTGTCTCACATGTATTGGTTGAAAAATAATTTGTATGTGATGAATGTACCTTCACTTTGACAATGTTTAAAACTCTGCAATTTTTTTACTAGTTAAATTGAAGATGCAATATTAATGTGTCAGATGATAGAGAATTTTAAGCGCTATCTAGGGTTGAAATTTTACTTTTACTTTACTAGTAACTACCATATTTAAATAGTCACTGTAGGACGATAACTATTACAGGATATCCTTTTGCCCTCAACTGCTATACTATTGGGGTACCATTAGGTCTCATTTGCCATAGTATGGAGTTACTGTTGAGTCCTCATCTGCTACCATATGAGGGTACTCTTTGGTCCACATCTGCTACCCTATGATGGTACCCTTGGGTTCTCATCTACTATACTATAGGGATACCCTTGGGTTCTCAAGTGCTATACTGTAGGAGTACTCTTGGGTCCTAAAGTTAGGGATTGCGCCACATATTTATTCTACTAGTAACTAAGTATGTATCGTAAAGTGCTGGTCGCTGCATCTGCTTTCGTATTAGTCGAGAAATGGCTCAATCAGATGGCCACAAAATGTAGCTCGCTTATTTTGTGGACAACTGTCGGAGATTCTATGAGAACTTTTATAGAGCACCCTCGATAACCTCAATTGGCCCGAATAACCGAGTCTATGGTTTTTTTTATTTCAAATTGAATTTTGAAGAAAAAAACAACCCTCCACTTTTACCATTACAGAGGGACTAGCGGGACTAAGAAATGATTGCACATTTCCAACAGAACACATCCATTTCACATACCAACAAGCAGAACAGAATTTAACGAAACAAGGGATAACATACAAGCGACACGACGCTGAGAAATTCTTGAATTCAGCGTATATATGCTACGTATACATATCTAGTATCCCTTTATATAGGCACACAGAAGGCTAACGGGACTAGCGGGACTAACGGAACTAACGGGGCTAATGGGACTGACGGGGCTAACGGGACTAACAGGACTAACAGGACTAGCGGGGCTAACGGGACTAACGGGGCTAACGAGACTAGCGGGACTAGCGGGACTAGCGGGACTAACGGGACTAACAAGATGAGAGGTGTCACATATCCAGAATATCGGGCATGCTGGAGAAGCGTAGTGAGATGCGAGAGAAGTGCAATGTAAGACATATGAGAGAAGCATAACGAGATCTACGAGAAGCGTAGATAGATGCGAGATGTGCCACATTTCCTCTCCGCCCTCACCCTCACTCACGAGGGAACCTCCCGAGGTGCCTGCTCTAGATTTCAATGAAACTTCGTCTATAAATACTAGATGTTACCCTAGTAAAAACCCTAAAAGGATTTGAGTTGCAATTGCTTCCTTCAATAGTTATAGCGGTATCATCTTTGCTATTATTGAGCAAAAAGCTCGCGATCACTTGCAAAAGTTTAATTTTTGGAAGTGACTACGAGGTTTTTGCTCAACCTAATATTACTCATTTGATAGATCTTTTCAAAAGCTACGAAATCATATATTTTTCAAAGCTAAAAAATGTGGCCATATAAAAAATTACTGAATGCACTATATTTTGGATGCAATTTTTTGTTATTTTCATTAGTATTTAATGCATTTCGATCAGAAAAAGTTCAATTTACGTTCAAAATAATATTATATTCGGAATCAGCATAAAAAAATGAGTCGATATATGTATCATTCAAAACTTTTCTGAAGCTTTTTTTTTCATCGAAAAACTTTTCCTCTGGTCCCCTACAAGGTTTTCATTTTTCGGCTGAATCCTGTGGGGGACCAGGGGGAAAAGTTTTTCGATGAAAAAAAAAGCTTCAGAAAAGTTTTGAATGATACATATATCGACTCATTTTTTTATGCTGATTCCGAATATAATATTATTTTGAACGTAAATTGAACTTTTTCTGATCGAAATGCATTAAATACTAATGAAAATAACAAAAAATTGCATCCAAAATATAGTGCACTCAGTAATTTTGTGGAACTCACATATGAAAAATGTGAGTGTAAGTTTTAAGTCGAAGTTTTGCGGCTCCCCCCCCCCCCCCCCCCCCTTACAGACATCCTTAGCAACCAAGGTCAAAAGACAGTTTCCATAGCAACCGCGGTCAAAGGTCATTGAGTACAAATTTTCCTTAGCAACGCTTCCTGACCGTCGCAGATATGACAGGCGTGGCTATATTTTTTCGAAGAAAAAGAGTGAATGTAAATTTTAAGTCGAGACTTTTCGAGCTCTCTCCTTACAGACCAGCTCCAATTACAGACAGGTCTTCATTGCAAATATCTCTATCAAAAATACCTCCCCATTGCAGCAGACACGACGGAATAAATGATTCCTGTATTTTATCATCGTTCTCTTCCACCTTAAAGCTGTGCTGTAAATATATATCTATCAATGTAGAGCACTAACATTATAAAAAATTTACAGTAACACAGCTCCTAGCTTATATGAATATGTGAGTTCCACATTTTAGCCCTAAAAGGGCTGCGCTGACAAGCTTTTTTATATGGCCACATTTTTTAGCTTTGAAAAATATATGATTTCGTAGCTTTTGAAAAGATCTATCAAATGAGTAATATTAGGTTGAGCAAAAACCTCGTAGTCACTTCCAAAAATTAAACTTTTGCAAGTGATCGCGAGCTTTTTGCTCAATAATAGCAAAGATGATACCGCTATAACTATTGAAGGAAGCAATTGCAACTCAAATCCTTTTAGGGTTTTTACTAGGGTAACATCTAGTATTTATAGACGAAGTTTCATTGAAATCTAGAGCAGGCACCTCGGGAGGTTCCCTCGTCAGAGAGATGTGCTGTGTGTGTCTCTCCCTCACACTCACCTTCACTCAGAGAGATGTGCTGCGTATCTCTCCCTCACCCTCACTCAGAGAGATGTGCTGCGTGTCTCTCCCTCACCCTCACTCAGAGAGATGTGCTGCGTGTCTCTCCCTCACCCTCACTCAGAGAGATGTGCTGCGTGTCTCTCCCTCACCCTCACCCTCATCCTCTTCATCACCAGTACCATCATCATCACTAGTATCGTCATCAACACAATTGTTCATCATCACTAATACCATCACCATTCTTTAGTCCTGCTAGTCCCGTTAGTCCCGCTAGTCCCCTTAGTCCCGTTAGCCCCGTTAGTCCCGCTAGCCCCGTTAGTCCCGCTAGTCCCGTTAGTCCGGCTAGCTCCCTAGTTCTTTAAAAAAAGGATACTATATGTATGATATATATCTATACTGAATTCCAAAATTTCTTAGTCCCGTTAGTCCCTTATTTCAAACTGAAATCGAATGATTTTTTTTCGGTTAAAATTCAGATTGAAATTAAATAGCCCATTGTGTGGAAAAACCCTATGTTCCATCTTTATCTTGATGGAGAAAAACTGCTTCGAAATCTAATTGGCTGTTACAAATAAGTTTCAGCCAATCAGATTTCAAGGTGGTTTTTCTCCATCGAGATAAAGATGGAACATAGTGTTATTCGGGCCAATTTGAGGTTATCAAGGATGCTCTACAAAAGTCGTCATAGAATCTCCGACAGTTGTCCGCAAAATAAGCGAGCTACATTTTGCGGCCATCTGACTGGGCCATTTCTCGACTAATACAAAAGCGGATGCAGCGACCAGCACTTTACGATACATACTTAGTTACTAGTAGAATAAATATGTGGCGCGATCTCTAACTTTAGGTCCCAAGAGTACTCCTACAGTATAGCACTTGAGAACCCAAGGGTACCCCTATAGTATACGAGATAAGAACCCAAGGGTACCCCTATAGTATACGAGATAAGGACCCAAGGGTACCTCCATAATATAGCAGATGAGGACCCACGGATACCGCTTGATAGTTACCGTCTTGGAGTGACTATATAAATTTGGTCGTTACGTAGTTACTTTACTTTAGTTACGTAACTACAAAGTAAAGTAAAGCTCCCACCTCTAGCGCTACCTTAATATATAATTTGTTTTGTGAAAATTTATTTTCATTGAAAGAATAATATGAGAGAAAAGACAAAAAAGTAGAAAAAAAACATGCGAATCTTTAAAACCTTGTCAATTGATGGTACATTCATCACATACAAATTATTTTTCAACCAATACATGCGAGACAATAGATAAATATATGACATGATAGAGAATTTCATGTGCTATCAGAATATATAGTTGATTTATTAGAAAGGTAACTGTATAGTGAGACAAAATTTAAAAAACTTATCTCGATGACAATGACAGAATCACGTTTTTAGAAATCTGTATATGAGAGTGTCTTCGAAAAGGTTCTGCATATTTTTAATAGCCTCTAAATGTGTCCATAGTTTAAAAAAAGGATAAAAAATTCCACAGAATCTTTTGAAGGTTCTGTCTTTTATCCACTCGTAGAACCATCTCTTACGAAACATTTTTTTTCAGGGTCTGTACAGCGAAAAAAGGTTCCGTGAGAAAATACAAAACCTTAAGATATCTGTACAAATTCATTAACCTTTGGTACGAAACCCTAATGGTTTCGTACTGAACCCTCAAGGTTTTGTGTTTTTCTCACGAAACCTTTTTTGCTGTACAGAACCTAAAAAAAGATTCCGTAAGAGATGGTTCTACGAATGGATAAAATGCAGAACCTTCAAAAGGCTCTCTAGAATTTTTTATCCTTTTTTTTAAACTTTGGACACATTTGGAGGCTTTTATTTATCTACAGAACCTTTTCGAAGGCTTCCGAAAAACTTTTTTTTTCAAAATACAGAGCTACGGACCGTAACCAACAGGCCAAAATAGGATCACTGACCGTTACCAACATTTTAATTAACTAATAACTAAGTTATCATGCAATACCAGATCAACTAACTGATTCATTAATTAAACAATAAGTAATTAATTAGCCAATTAATACCTAATAAATTAATATCTAACTAATTCCGAATTAACTAATTAATGTCTACGTAATTCTCCATCAAAGGCTATCACGAACCGTGACTGTCACAGCAGGAAGGACTGCCACAAACCGTGATTCACTCCTTAGATAAGCCTCTTTGAGTCACAAACTGCGACCAACAGTCTCGTAAATCGTGAGACACAGCCTCGCAGATCACAAGAGGCATAAAACTAAACTACTTCTATATCATCCGCCACAGCAGCTATATCGTGTTTTACATTTTAATCTCACTGGAATTGTGCTAACAGTGTTTTTGTGTATTAAAAAATTATTCCGTCTTTCCACGATTACATTTATTTATTAATTAAATAACATTCTACCACATTAACACATTGCCATAGTAAAACAACCTTTTTGACAAGTATCAATACTAAGTTTCATTCACATCAAAAGATCTGTTTGAAATTGTATTATTTTGTCGTTGTTTCGACTTACATTTTGTAATGTAACAGTATAGACCCACAAACAACACAACAAGAAGGGCACCACTTCCTATACTACTACCGATGATAATACCCAACATATTGCTGTTCGCTAAATAAGAAAAAAATTATATTTAACCTTAAATAATATGTAAACTCACGTTGCTTTGTCGTTGATACCATTGTTGCTGTCTAATAAAGGAAAAAGTTTTTTTTTATCAGATTTTAATAAAAATCATTAAATGAAATCTTCTAAAAAAATACTTTCCTAAAGATGCCAACATGTGACCGAGAAATTTTTTGATAAGCGTTTCGATTATATTATAAATACAATGTTTCACTAGCCATCATTAACAAATCCCAGATTTTTTGAACTAAGGATTTCGAGCAACTTACTACGCTGCCTGTAACTCAGATAACTACTTAATCATAAATAAATGCTTTAGTTCAGGAATGAAGTTTGGTCTAAATTTCTAATACTGAACACATCAAATTCGAGTTGATAGCCATTATTAAAACCCATATTAATGTAGATAAAGAATGCTACTTAGAGGTACCCAAAAGTAGTGGCGGAGATACCTTATTGTCGTATAGAAGGCTTGAGAACATTTTCCATTTTTATAAAGTGATAGAGAAAATGAAACTCTTCTTTTCTGTATTATGTCATCCCTATTCATCTGGTACCATAATAATAAAATTTCGATAGAAACTATTTTCCTTGAAAACTTAACTTATGAATGAAACACATTATATGATTACATTTTGTATTTCGATTTTCAATCACTTAGTATGTTGTTTTAAAAAACAAAATATAGCACAGGATGTAGCGTAAAAAGCTCTACAATTTATATAAGACCACTTATTTCCTACTTGCACTTTTTCTTTTCGTAATGAGCAAAATTGTCAGCGACCAATTTTCAACTGTGCGAAAACTCTATTTTTCTGGTACAAGATCGATTTATTTGTTCTTATTTCATCTTTTTATCACCTAATATCTTTTATTTAAAAAAAAACAAAATACATCAGAAGACGCAACGTGAAAAGCCGTACAATCTATATAAGACCGCTTATTTTATTTGAGTACTTCTTATTTACAAAAAAAGCGAAATTCTGTGTGACTGTCTCGAAAAAATCATTCTTTTTCTATACGAAGAGAAATTCCTTTTTTCTTCTCTCATATATGAAATAAGCTGTCTCATGCAAATTGTAGAGCTTTTCATGCTACATCCTGTGCTATATTTTGTTTTTTAAAACAACATACTAAGTGATTGAAAATCGAAATACAAAATGTAATCATATAATGTGTTTCATTCATAAGTTAAGTTTTCAAGGAAAATAGTTTCTATCGAAATTTTATTATTATGGTACCAGATGAATAGGGATGACATAATACAGAAAAGAAGAGTTTCATTTTCTCTATCACTTTATAAAAATGGAAAATGTTCTCAAGCCTTCTATACGACAATAAGGTATCTCCGCCACTACTTTTGGGTACCCCTAAGTATGTTTATAAACAAACCTGTAGATTTGTAGAATCTGCTGTTGAAAGTGTCATATTCGATGTTACTGGAGACTGGCTTGTTATTTCAGTCTAACGGACAAAATTGTATGAATATACATATAGTCACAACTTCAAAATTCTGCTTATCAATCCGACTAAAAAATATCAAATGGGATCATATCCAAAAGAATTAAGATGACTCTTCTGTTATATTGCATAGTTATATTTTTAGTAAAAGATCGAACAGAATTGACATCGTGCAGAATAATTTATAAATATGCCATAGTAAGAAAGATTGCGAGAGTAAACTGATAAGTTGACAGGTATTAGATATAGAGAGCTAAAAAATCAGTGAAACTTACCTCGGCGATTGTGGTAGTGATAGTGATTGTAGTTGTAGTTGTAGTTGTCAATTTCTTTAACATATCATCTACTTCTTTTCTTGATAAATCCATTGTATCTGCTAGTTTGAGAAGTTTATTTTCCAAATTTATTTCAAAATTGTTTTGAATATCGGTCATTGTTGTGATATTTGCTGAGTTCACTTGATCTTCAATAAATAACACTTCTAAACTTCCTGCTGCTACCTGAAAACAGAAAATAATTAGAGTTCTATTGATAATACTTTCAAAACTATGATCTCTATCTACTGAATGAATTTTAGTTAAATCGAATGTCTGCTCTTTAGTTCGAAGAGAAACTTACATGAGGGTGATCTTCTCGTCGTACGTCAGCTATACACGCTTTTCGCACATTTTCAATTGTTCTATTATAATGTAGCGATCGCTCCCATGGTTCATATTCTGTACTGCTAAGAAAATTACCAATGTAAATATCGCAAATGATTACAAAGACATCATCAGAATAAGAAGATCTTTGATAATCAGTTAGTAGGCTTCTTTCAATGTCTGAGCTGCATGTTGGACCCTTGCAAAGGCCATAAGAACTATTAATACTTGATCTTGTCTGCCATATATTGACATTGAGATGAAGAGATTCTCCTTGTTTCTAAAAATAAATACATAATCATATTAAGATAATTATTATCTACACAAGAATATCTAAAATATTGATTAGATCCTTTAAGAGATATCATGATCACATCTTATAATTTGTATTATAAATCTAGTTCGATTTAATGCCATTTGAGTAATAATTCGATCACAGTACAATCTATATAAATCATACTAACTAAAATTCTTAAGTGTCTCTTTATTGTATACTGATAACTATATATTTCTGTTCATATTTCCATAGTAGTACATTTGTATATTCGACATCAGTTTTATGGCACTATAAACGGACGTTGTTCCAACTGCGTTGTACATCCGCTTCTATGACTGAACCGCTTGGCAAAATTCAATAACTAATTTTTGAGCTTTGATATTCTTGCGGATTTGTTTGTCTAATTTTTTTATCAATACGTACAAAGGTATTTACGAGGGAACATATTTAGGTCTTCAAGCCATTTAGACTCCATCTTTTGGCAATGAGTACACCTCTATGAAGTATAAAAAACCCCAAAAGCTCACGTACCCTTATGTCTCTCCTCTAGAGCTATAGCCATTCTAGTAGAATTTTAGCCTGTTGCTCGGTATGTGCTAACAAATTAAATGATATTATTACGAAATGAAGTTTAACCCACAGACAGCTATAACCATGACTAACATATCTTGAAAATTTCATCGAGGTGTAATTATCGCCAAAAGATGGAGTCTAAACGGCTTGAACACCTAAATATGCTCCCTCGTTAGAATTTAGATATAGAGCTATAGTGATCATATATCTATCTGAGCACCTATTTCGTATCAAAGTCAAAAAATGCTTTGTTAGAGTGCAGGAACAATATATAATTCAATCTCAACCCTAATTAACTCTAATCTACAGACCAAAATGATGTTTACAGTTTAATAAAAAGTCTGAAAAAACCGTATCAGCTAAGGAAATGTTATGCAAAAATCGTATTGACTGAAATAATCGTATACAGCTACGATGCTCAAGCAAATCGAGCTGTGATCTATCCAACAGTGACAGATTCTACATGTTTATGAGAAAGGAGTAACCGCATTTCATATTCTTTTCCTACTAAACTGCTCCCTGGTTGCCACGTAGCATAAGTAGTTTCTGATACATATTATACTAATTCTTTCCGTTTCTCTGTGGAGTCTTTTTCATGTTGCTGTATGTTTAATTAAACTTAATCCCAATAATAAAAAAAAACTAAAAGAATACAACCTTACATTATGTATCGTAATGATTGTTAAGTTGCCCAAGTTATAATAGAGAGACAATGTTTCAAATCGATCGATTTTTGTAATAGTCACATTAATTCCTAAGAAATCAAACGTGATTCTCTGTTGAATATGTATTTGTATTTACCGTTTTTTTCACAGCTTGCTGTTGGTCGAATAGCAAACTTGTTAGAGTTTAGACCACAGATCGGCTGGAATGCATCGGTAAATATAATTGCTGAGAACTAAAACGAGTAAAAGCGATTACTATAAAGAGAGATAATATGAATTATAATTTACTTCAACAATCCATGAACGTTGAACATCAATTTCAATTTTGAAATGCTCATCTCTTCTGTTTAAAGTATATAAACCGGATGTTTGACAATCTTTATAATCCGAGAAATTTTGATTGATCCAATGTGAAATATCAATATGTGCTCCTGTATATGATGTACATTTATAAATGTCATCATCAGATGTAATAGAAATTACTTTTGACGAGTTAACGAATGTTTCATTCCAATTTAACTCAAACAAACCATAACATTGTACTATGGCAATGCCAAAAACAATTGCGAAATACAGTTTTTTATAATTCATTACACAGATAAAAGAAAAACACAGCTCGTATGTTCTTTTATTGGACTATGACGATAGCAAATAAAGTGACACAACATCTAATGCAAATATGTTTCTTTCTCTTTATATAGATAAGAACAAATTTTTTTTCGCCGATTCTTTGTTGCTGCAAAGTCATGTCTGCTCTGAACTGATAATAGCCTATAAAAAACAAAAAGTGAATGAATCATGCATGCTTCTTACAACATATGTGGACTAATTGAGAAAACAATAACTAGAGCCCTATGTAATATTTAAAAATATATTTTGCTTGAGTTTTTTTTGTAAAGGCTCAACAAAAACATGAAAAATAAATCATCGATACTTAAACCAAAATATTTTAGATAATACTATATTGCCTAATCATAAATTAACTGATCTCTAATTATATCGTTCCTGTAATTTACTGAAATTTATTTTTCAACAAAACATATTATTTGTGTATTTGTATTTATTAAATGAAGCGATCAGCATACTTACTGCGTTGTTCGTTATTGCTTTGCGCTTATCATAAATTATGTCATTTTTATATATTGACTAATGGTATATATCTATGTTAAACACTCATAAAATGTTCATTAACAATATTCCAACACCAAAATTATATATATATATATATATATGTTGGAGTTGACTTTAAAATGTAGTTGTCTTTAAAAGGCAACTAGTTGACTTCAAAATTCTAAAGACAACTAGTTGATTTTTAAATTTTAAACTCAACTGAGATGGAGCTAGTTGACTTTAAAATTTTAAAGACAACTAGTTGTTTTTAAAATTTAATATTCAACTAGGATGGAGCTAGTTGACTTTAAAATTTTAAAGTCTACTAGTTGACTTTGAAATATAAGTACGAAAAGTTCATTAATATAGTGAACAGCATGTTTATTGAGTAAATGAGGTTGAGAGAAAAAAATAAACATGTAATAAAGACATAAGGATAGAGAACATGAAAATTCAGAAGTTGTCATAGAGCAAGTTAAACCAAAAATCTAACAATTTTTACATTTTACTTTTTTACCACTATGACATTTGGTACAACATTTTCGTTTATTTTTCTTGCAATAACATCGATTCGTACTGCAATCTCCAGATCATTTGCAAGTTTCTGTTGATATGAAATTTGTATAAATTTGGCTTGCTTGAATAAAAGTGATGGTTGGTAATCCATCAACATCCATCACACGTAACGATGTAAAAGGACGGGGGCGCATTTTGTCATAAATCGGCCCTAGGAAATTTTTCAAAGAAACCCATACTATCTTATACCAAATGAAAGATCTCGTCAAGATAAGCAGTTTTGGTGACAGGACTAACAATTTTTTATGGACAAATAAAAAGTTTGAATAAGGTCAATATTCAATATTTTTGGACCTAAATTGCTTTTATGATCAATATGATATAGTACACTTATTCATATGATGAGAATAAGAAAAAATTTTTTTTTTACTTCATCTATTAGACCATGTGACTCTCTAACACTACTATAAATATCAAGTCTTTTGCATTACTCCTTCTGACTTTATAGTCGAAATATAACCCTCGAAAAGCTCGAAAACCATCTTTAGGCTGTCAGGCACGTCCAGTGTAGCTCTTTGCTCTCTTCAACGACAAGAGCAAACATCATCATTTTTTTATCATTAAGAGTCCTTTATATTAGCTACAAAATATATCTATTACAATTAAGAAAACGTTCGGGGAAGACATCTCATGAATACGCAAATTGTCGTTGAAGTGTCAATTTTGACTAAAAATCAGTAGTATTTTGAGTATTTGTCTTCAAATTCTACTTAAAACAGAAAAACCAATGTCAGATTGATGCTCATCATAAAAAACTGAGTCGATCTATGCATATTTCAAAACAATTCGACGACTTTTATTTTCATCGAAAAATTTAGCTGAGGTCCCCCTCAGGGATGGATCGAAAAA
>JAJEKB010021488.1:156286-177457 GCA_022393335.1 Macrotrachela quadricornifera | reverse complement strand
TAAAGTCTATTTAGCACGATCCTATTCTTTGTTCATGAGCTAAAAGAATAGATAAAATTCTCGTTTGATTTTTTATGCCTTTTGTAAAATATAAGAACCGTTGATGAGTAGCTGAGGTGGATACACTACAATTACTGTTGGTCTTCGCTCTCTCTGTCAGCATGCCATCTCGTTCTGATAATAAATGTTATATATTCTCACTCCTTTCTCATTTTTTTTCATATTCTTTTTTCTACGTGTTTTATCGCATCCAGACATTCTTCTTCTCATTTTATCTTTTACAAGACATTATTGTAACGCAAGAAAGCAGTTGATTTCAGTTTTACTCTTCTTCATTGTGAAATGATTAATCCATCGAATGTCGTGAAGATTTTCGCTGATCAAGCTTCAAACTTGTTACCTCCGATCACTTCGACCACTTCAGGGACCATCACGACTATCACAAATCGAGAGCACGAAGTAGCTCATATGCTATGTGGTGTGCTTGAATCGATAGTAAATAGTCATTCTCACAGTTTCGAAGTTGAAACTACTCTTGATCATGGATCAAGCGAAGACGATATGATCGATGAAGCAGAGAACGAATATGATGAGGTCGACGACCCATCTGACTCCGATTATCTTGGTGAAGAAGGTGAGGAAACTGAACTATGCAAAAAGTTTTCACTCGAATATATGACCCGGGCGATCAATTTCTACGACGAAATCAATCCAAAAACGGGTCAACGAAAGCGGCGGTGGTCGACAGTAAAACATAACTTTAAACGCATTCCACATCAAAGTTATATGGTTCAATTTCGTCATTACCTTGAGAAACAAGGAACCAAAAAACAAAAAATTGAGAAGATTGATGATTACGTATTTGATATGTTCGAACGGGCTCGGGGAAACTCTTCATCTGTGCATGAAATCGACATTCGTCGATGGGCAATGAAGAAGGCTATGGATGAATCGTTGCACAACTTCGTTGCTTCAAGTCACTGGCTTTATACATTTAAACATAAACATAATATCATCTCACGCAAAATTACAAAGGTAAAATAATACATAGCTCACGGTCTGAAACACATTTGAGATATTTTTGCTTTCAACAATCAGATAAAATTGAAAAGAAAATCTTTACTAGGTTCCACACCCTTTGTTATACGAAAAGCTTAGGTTTATTTGAAAAATATCTTGAGAGTACACTTGCTATGAATATCTATTTTTGATAGATTGTAACGAAACGCGAAACACAAAATCAAGAAACGATTAAAGCTTCAGCCGATCGCTTTGTGACTGATGTTCGCGAACGTTTACAGAAATATGAAGCGAGCGAGGTTATGAACACTGATCAAAGTGGGATCGAGCTTGAACTTCATTCCACTCGAACATTGAGTTATAAGGGCGAGAAATTAACTGTTGCTGCTGTCCGCTCTGCGAATGCTAGTACTCATAGCTATACAGTACAGCCTACTATTACTCTTGATGGGTATCTTCTCTCACCAATCTACTTATGCTTGAAAGAACCCAAGGAACATATGAGTGAGAACATTCGATCACACCTTTTCAAAGCTTCAAATGTGATGATCACTTGTAGCAGCTCTGGAAAGCTTACAACAAGTCTGGTCGAATATTGGCGTGACCATGTTTTTGTTCCGTCACTTGGGCAACGAAAACAGTCTCTACTTATGTCGGACTGTTGGGGAGGACAAACGGATGGTAAAGGATTATATGATAACATTTCGGGATGCTCACGACTTGAGATACCCAAAAAGACAACCAGTCAAATTCAGCCGTTGGACGTCTTTTTTAACAGACAAATGAAAGTAATTCCACGTCGAATCTATGATCGTGTAATGCTCGACGAAGTTGATATCAACATGAGTGAACGCAATAATATCATTCGTCTCATATCTCTGACTCACAACCAACTCTCATCCAAAACTTTTCATCGGATGATTCAATACGCTTGGTACGCTAGTGGATACACAAATATCGATCCAAGTCCTTTCAAAACAGTAGCCGAAGTTTGTTTCTCGTTTAACGATCCGATATGTGTTGTCCCATCCTGTGATGCTGCGCCTTTCATCTGTTGCAGCTGGTGTAAGAAATCGCTATGTTTCACTCATTTCTTTTTGAACTATCATTTTCACTGATTTCTTTTGAAAGATTAAATTTTGGAAAGGCATAAAAAATCAAACGAGAATTTTATCTATTCTTTTAGCTCATGAACAAAGAATAGGATCGTGCTAAATAGACTTTAATCTGGCTCTAAAAACTTAAATCAGATCAGATAAGTAGTATAGAAAACAGAAAAATAGTTCCAATTTTTGTTATTTCACTGTTCTCAAGACAAACCACCATTGATTGTTTCATTCTTGTTACTTCATGTCATATCGTAAAAATTCAATATCTACGGAAAAAAGCCGCGAGGGCCCAAATCCTTTTGGGGTTTTTCATACTTCATTGAGGTCTACTTATGACCGAAAGATGGACTCTAAACTCTTTAATCACTTCGGGAGGTTCCCTCGTTATTGTAGCAAGCCCACATAATATCAGCCTTCAACTCGGGTCATCACCTCGGGACCTTCCCTTATTAACCTACTAAATCTAGTAGTCTACAGAATACAACATGAGAAGGAGTATCAATGAATTCCCCATGGGCAAAGCATGAATGAGCATACGAAACTTGCGCACGAGCGCACAGATGAGGATTTGGGAACAAAACGAACCCTTTCCATCACCCTCACCAGTCAGTAAAATGATTGCCTCCCTTTTCTTCTCAGCTTGACATTGAATGTTTCTTCGGTTTGGATACTAAAGGACGCGCACTCGTGAATGGATCGGGATTAGTCTGTTCAGACCATAGATGATATATTCATATAAATGTCAGAAAGGAAACAAAAAAACACATTCTTAACAAGCATTATACCAGATACTTGAGAACATATACAATGAGAGAAAAAATAGAAAACTTCAAAAATTAACTTTGATATCATAGGACATTTTCTGACCTGTCGGGGATCTATTGCTATCTACTAATACACTACTTTTATTGATAGATCAATTTTTCCAAAAATTGTACTTCACTTTATGCTATTTTCTAAATGCCATTGTTCCCTAGACTGAAAGTGTAGGGTCTAAAAATCTAAATTCATCTGCGTTTGTCTGTAACTCGGTAAAAACGACCATTCTGTGCTATGATGACAGGTACAGTTTTCTTCTATTTATCAAGTCGGAAATTTGATTGAATGTATATATAAAACTATGTACGTCGAACAGCTTCAGAAGCTCTTTCATATTACTATATTTAAAGATATTCTTGACAAACCATTATTCATAAAATAAGGGAAATATATCTAAGTGTAGAAAAAAATCTCATTTTTTCATAACATGTTTTTAAGTTATGGATGATCTCATGTGACTTGATTATGACTTGTCTCACCATCAGGATCTGTGAATCGGTTATCGATGAACGTTACTTGTTCTTATTCAAATATCAAACTTAATTTTAATAATACACATATCCAAGAGGGGGGACGGCATACTCCCGTACTTCCTGTACTCTGCTGGACTCCGAGAATACAGGAAGTACGCCGTTTTCCCTTGACATAGATCGGTTATTAGGCACTTTTCATAAAATTTCTTAATTACACAACGCCGATTCAGTGAAGAAGATTTACTCACAGCTTTGAAAATATTGTTTGGTTCATTTGTAAATCTCATATAAGATATGTCGTTAAAGTCAATCGACACATCGGAAAGTGATTTAAAATCATCTTCCTTAGTCAACAGCCTCCAATTATGTTGATTACCAATGTTAACTTTATGAACATGATCTTCGAACATTAAGAATTTTGATTTTGTTCTGTCATGAATTAGTACAAGATTTGGATGTATGTAATCAATCTGCGACAAAATTTGCTCTTTAGAATCGCTATGATTTAGAGGACAATGTATCGCACCACACATCATTATCGAAATAATTCCGATTACCATTTCAATTGATCGTTCAACACATAAACAAATGATCTGCTGTGGCTGGATGTGGTGGTTTTCGATCATATGCAACGAAAGCTGTTGTATATAATAAAACAACTCAGCGTATGTCAATGATTGACAGCCAAGAACGATAGCCACTTTTTGTCCGTTTCCATGGACTATAGTTTCGCTGAGATGTTGTTGCATACATTTATTTTTATTTGAAGAAGGAACGAATTTTTCACATTCCATGGTTTTTTTAATACTTTATCTGAAAGACATCAAAAATAAAATGTTCTGTGCTTTTCGTTGCCTCTCCCCTATCAGAGACTCGTCCGACTTCCGTGAATTCAGGAATCTTATTGAAACCTCGAAATTCAAAAGACTACAAAATTGACTGTTCATAAGGTAATGAAAACTAAAAAGCATCATATGAATCCAAGGAAGTCAAGGAATTCACGTCATCTCACGCACAAGACGAATCGGGAAAGAGACATTTCGCACCACTTTTTTATTACGATCTCCTGTAGAAGATGTTCGTTACGATTTCCAGACATAAGAAAAAACACAGGGTGTTCGGAATTAAGTATGCTGGAGTTTGGAATGACGAAATCAATAAAAAAATTGGAAAAATCAGGGTGTTCGTAAAGGAAGGTATCCGGAAGATCGTAACGAACATCAACAGTTGCTTTCTTAGAGATAAAATCCTGAAATTTGACTGAAGTTCGGAATGAAAATTACCGGAAGATCGTAATAATAAAAACAGGGAGATCATAATGGAACTTAAGGCAAATAAATGTGGCAAATATCTGGAGATCGTAATGAAGAAGACAGGAAGTTCGAAACTGTACATTTATATTTGCTCTTCTTTGAGAAATGTTAAGCGACTTACCTATTTTTCATACTGAGCTGATGCAGAAAGTACGTCATCACGAACAGAATCATTTTTTCAACACAAAAAAGGAACTTACAGAGACAGGTAGAGAGATACATAAGAAACGTGAACGATTTGATGTCATCAACATTATTTTTATTATTGAATATTTTCTTGGACACTTGTAAACGTGAGCGACGGCTAGAAATAGGTGACGATGAAGAAAGAGATATATTTATAGCCCGCCGAGTTTGATAACTAGGTGTTTATGCTTGCATTTGTTTATTAACAGTTACTTTCGGACTAGAACTTGACAAAATTGCTACATCTACTGTTGCAGCAGCTAGAGTTTGATTGCGCACAAAGACCATGTCAAAATCTTGAATCAAATTGAGTGTAATTGCAAACAAAAAAACACCTCCTTTCATTTAAGTTCTATTCAAAAATGAGAGTCACAAACAACTTTTACAGCTTTTAAAGTTTCTAGAGTGGAAATAATGAGAAAGATATTTGTTCATATAATCACGAATGTACTATATAAATCAATCCTATTCTTGATTATAAAAAAGAAAGAACTTTATAAGCGTTACAAACGTCAGAATAAATCCGTTACGATCTCCAGGTAAATTAGTTACGGACACCCGGTCAGTTTCATGATGATCATTTAACCTTTTTCATAAAAAATACCTTACGAAGTACATTCCGAATACTCGATCATTTTTCATTCCGAACGCCCGGTCTTTTTCATTCCGATCTCCGGTCATTACGTCGCATATAGTGGTGCGCATTTCGTTCCGAACTCCCGGTGATACATTTCCAATCTCCCTGTTTTTTCATTACGATTTCCTGTCCAAAATTGATTACGGACTCCTGTCAAAAATTTTTTGGGCTAAAATCTCATTTCCGAACACCTGGACACATGTCGGATGTTCGGAATGACTTGGTGCGAAATGTCCGTCACCCGACGGATCCTTTGAATTCAATGGATTCCTTGGATTCATATGATGCTTTTTAGTCGTCATTTATCGTGTGAACGGTCAATTTTGTAGTCTTTTGAATTTCGAGGATTCATCAAGACTTTTGAATTCACGGAATTCGGCCACTGGTGAAAGAAAGAAACGTTCCGGACAAGCGAAATACATGATAAAAGGACTCAATAATACAATTGAATCCACATATTTTCAGTTCCGGTGAAAAATTTTTCTAAGGCACGGACTTCCATTGGGTAGATGTGATTTTGCTGTAGATTCAAACACCATTGTTTTAATCATCTGTGTGAGTGATTGCAAACCAATTTTATTTCGAAATTCACTCTGAATACATGCAAGTGTATTAACTTACGACTTTTCAATAAATACTACATAACCTGTCGAATATACAGTAGTAAAACAATGAAACTGTAAGCTCAACTCTAGAAAATAGTGACATCAAATGACAAAAAATGTCACTAAGAAGATACTGAGAGTTCTACACTCTAAAAAAAAGGATTTTTTACCGAACCAAAAAAGGATCTTCCCCTCGATACACGAGAAGATCCTTCATTGGTTTCGTAAAAATCAGATTTCGTATAAAACCAATTTTGGACACCTGCAATAAAAGGTTCCGTGGGAAAGGTTTCGTACTAAACCTTTCACACCAACGGAAAAAAAGGTTTAGTACGTGCTCATTGCCACTGAACCTTTTTTTGTCACCGACCCAATAACTGACGAGGGAAGCTTCAGAGGTATTCAAGCAATTTAGTCTCTGCCTTGCATTCGCAAGTCGATCTGATTTAGGTATGAAAAGCTAAATGCAATTTTGCACGAATTTTATTTAGCTTTTCATATCTAAATCAGATCGACTTACAGATGCAAGGCAGAGACTAAACTGCTTGAATACTTCTGGAGCTTCCCTCGTCAGTTAAAAATAACACTTAGTCGTCAAGTAGTTTCTAGAATTCGTCTACAATAAAGAGTAAATGAATTAATTCTATATAATAAAATAAACTTACCCATACATCTCATATGTGGGTTGACCTCAAAAGAGAAAACGAGTATGTTTATCTTCTATAGTGAAATTTACTCATGATTTTGATACAAAGATGGATTTGAAATAAGACAAAGTTAATCTAGATTAGATGGCAAATATATCCACGAGTCCCATGTTGAAATCAATCTATAACAGAAAAGAAACTCATTTATTGAATACAACAAACTTACCGATTAATTTGCAAGATTTCGGAAAATGTTGGGAGAGGGGATGTTGCCACCGAGCCTATAATTATATACGATTAATTCATTAATTAAGATAATAATTAATCAAAAAAGTCCTTACTTAATCATCCGCATGCAGATGTGCAGGACGTCTTCCACAATATGACCAGACATTTGCCAAAACACTTAATCTTAAAACATCCTCTACTTGACGATAATTTTTTATGAATTCGCTCGTATATATAAAGGGTGGTCCAGAAGTCCTGACTCGATTTGTATAATCAATTTTTTTATATTAAAACACATACTTAAAAATTTGTCCCTAGGATAAAACGATGCAGTAAAAGACGCTCTACAAAACAGCCCTTGACTGATCCATCCTAACTCATATAGTACGAAAGTTATAAGCTTAGGAATATGTATCACAAAAAATAAAAATTAATCGTAAACTCGATATATATGTCGGTGCTTTCAATAAAAGTTCCATAACTTCATCCAAACAAAAGATTTTCCAGTTAAATTTGTTTTGTTTTGATTAGAAATGGTTGCTCTTCTCTACCTAGCTACAACATCAAAACTTCGATCAGGTTTTTCGTTCTTTACTGAGTGCTGTGTCGAAAACTAGGTTGTCGATTTTTGACATATTTTTGAAAGTTGATTCTCAAGCACGCTATTTTTTCTAAAAAAAATTTTCTATAGACCATGAGAAAGAGCACATTTAAAAGTATCAAATTCAACTGAGTTCTCACTTATGCTACGCTTTTTATGGAAATCATTGGAAAAGAAAAAGTTGAAGTCGAAAAAAAATGCCAAATTTACAAATTTTTTATTTTTTTGTCTTCTTTATAGTTTGCTTAGTTTTCTTGATTGACGTTCTGGAGTTAAAGTTTCAGTATGATTTTGTAGAGAATTTCACAGCCCTTCTATTAAAAATAGAATTTGTTCTGGAGAACTCAAGGAACAAAAGTTATAGCGAAAATATTAAGACCGGGTTCACGGTTAATTTTAATTTTTTGCGATGCATATTCCTAAGCTTATAACTTTCGTACTTTATGAGTTAGGATGGATAAGTCAAAGGCTGTTTTGTAGAGCGTCTTTTACTGCATCGTTTTATCCTAGAGATAAATTTTTAAGTAGGTATTTTAAAATAAAAAAACTAATTATTCAAATCGAGTCAGGACTTCTGGACCACCCTTTATATATAGCCCTCAATGGCAAAACAAATCGGTGAGTGGTAGTGAACAAAAAGATTCTGTAAGTTTTTAACGCATCCTTAACAGTACTATTGTTAACTTTTTGAGGGCTACCTCACCGTATTATTAGTTAATTTTCGAGGACAATCTGAGCGTATCATTAGTAACTTTTCGACGATTATCTCAAGAGTAGTACGTGCAACTTTTTGAGACCTATCAGAGAGTATGCCTCATAACTACTTAAGACTATTTCGTTGCGGTATCTGTAATTTTTAAGGTCTATGTTTGAGTGCTGTCTCTACCTTCCTATGAGTCATCTAAACATACTGCATGCAAGACTTATTTGGGTTAGCACACTGTAAAAAAATAGGTGTTCTACCGAACTTTGAAGTTTTGTTACTGTTTTACAAAATGATTTTAATTTTCGTGGTACGAAAATCGTTTCGTAATTTTCATACAGAACCTCACCGTCGTCCCGAAAATTGAAAAGAGTTTCAGTTTTATTACGAAACCCTCTAGAAGTTTCGTGCATCGTGTACTGAAATTTCGGTAGTTTTGAATCCTTTGTACAAAACCGTTGACAGTTCCGTATGAGTTCCACGAAGCCATCCATAATTTCGTGCGTGCTCTAGTAGTTCCGGATACATTGTACGAAACTAGGCATGATTTCGTAACAGACATACCAAACCATTACATCATTTATGAAACTATGAATAGTTTCGTCCCATGTATACTGAACCTTTTGATGTTTTGCGAAACCACTGATAGTTTCGTGGAACAACTAAAAGTTCTGTATTTCTTATACAAATCTATCGAAAGTTTCGTAAAATATCAAAGGGTTCCGCATACATTGTACGAAGCTGTTTATAGTTTCGTAAATAATGTAATGGTTTGGTATAGCTTTGACGAAGCCATGAATAGCTCCGTAAGGATTGCAAAGGTTCCGCGCATATTTTACTAAACCATTAATACTTTCGAAAGTCATGTAGTGGTTTAGTATATCTTATACGAAACTAATAACAGTTTCACCAGTCATCTGAAGGTTCCATGTGCATGTTACGAAACCATGAGGAGTTTCGTACTGCATCTAAAGGTTCCGTATATGTTCCACGAAGCATTCATAATTTCATAAGTGTTCTAATAGTACCTGATACATTGTACGAAACTAGCTATGGTTTCGTAACAGGTATACCGAACCATTACATCATTTACGAAACTATAAACAGCTTCGTACAATGTATGCGGAACCTTTTGATATTTTACGAAACTTTCGATAGATTCGTATAAGAAATACGGAACTTTTAGTTGTTCCACAAAACTATCAGTGGTTTCGTAAAATATCAACTGGTTCAGCATATATGGGACGAAACTGTTCATAGTTTCGTAAATGATGTAATGGTTTGGTATGTCTGGTACGAAACCATGCCTCGTTTCGTACAATGTGTCCGGAACTATTAGAGCATTTACAAAACTATGAATAGCTTCGTAGAACTTATACGGAACTTTTAGATGCTGTTGCGGAACTGTCAACGGTTTTGTACAAAAGATGCGAATCTGCTGAAGTTCAGTACACGATGCACGAAACTTCCAGAGGGTTTCGTAGTAAAACTTCAGAACTCTCCTCAATTTTCGGAACTTAAAAAGGTTTTGTATGAAAATTACGAAACGTTTTACATGCTACGGGACTTATAATCGTTTCGTAAAACAGTGCTTAACCTTCAAATTTCGTTAGAACACCTATTCTTTTAAAGTGTATTGAATCAAATTTATCGAACTGATATCTCACACACTCGAATACTCATGCAAAATACGAAAACATACGAATTATTCGATACGATAGTAGGATTTATTGGGGCACCTCTATAGAACTTGCTTATAGAAATGGCCGATTTTTTAGACTTTTTTGTTAGAGTAAAACTAAAAATATGTAAAAACTGCAGGCCATTTTCTGACGAAAAAATGACTGGGACTAGCTGAAAAAGTTGGTCACGGTCTCGTCCCGATCCTGGCTTCAGTTCCACCGAGACCTGAACCACTTTTCAGTATCCTAATAGTAGTACAAGAAATAACAGGAATATAGTTCTTCTAACACTATAGCGGTACAACGATATAAGAACTATATTCCTACTACGTATTATACCGCGTATAACACTATACCGCTATAGTGGTATACAAGAGAGAAACGATGGATTGCGATTTGCGGATTTTTTTTTTGGATTTTGAAAATCCGAAAATCCAACAGCGATGTCCTCTTGCAAATAAAGGAATTTTGAGCTGAAATTTTTCCTATATGTAGGCCTCGTGGTCCTTAGAATATCCTAAAAGTTTCAGTGCAAACGGGTGTTCTCTTCTGAAGATAATGCGATTGTAAAAAAATCCTGATATTTCACAGCACGGTGAAAAAATCCACTCTTCTTGAAAATTGATTATTTTGACATGGAAGCATCCGTTTGCACTGAAAATTTTGGGATATTTTGAGGCCCACGAGGTCGACCTATGATAAAAATTTCAGCTCGAATTTTTTTCATTTACAAGAGGAAATAGCTGATGAATTTTGGGATTTTTTAGGATTTTTTTTCCAGATTTTTGATGGACTGGCAATCTCAAAAATCCACTATTTCCCCCTTGGTGGTATGAGGACTATATTCATATTATTCCTTACACCATTAATACCAGTTTAGATGTACTGTATATTGTTCATTTTGCAAAAAATTGTTTTTTGTTTTCGTGGAAGTGAATTGACCGCATATTTACGTATATTAATACACTCTCGAACACTTCTAGACTTATCGAATTTCGTACGTTTTTTGAGCTAATGTAAACCAAGAACTAAAACAATTTGGTCACTTATTATACGCGTATTAATACTTTGTTATTTAAGACTTCTCTCAGTTTCGAAAGAAGCGTTTTTAAAAGACAAAATTATTAATCAGGCAATCAAAGGACTTTCAACATACTTCTAACAGAATTTCAATTGTAGTGTCGACCAGCATATTCTTTCTGGTTTAATTTGGCTTTCCCATATATTTTTATAAATATAAAACGCGCGTCGCTCATGGTATTTAAACATGATTTTTTGAATGAAATCTCAATGTATCACAGTAACCTATATCCACCTTTAAAAAGAAAAAGAATGTTCCTAAAAATGTTCTTCCTTTTTCTTTCGACCTTTGGCAATAAAAGTATTCATATGTTTCGTCAATATTGACTTAAGATTATGATCGATGCAAATAAAGTATTTATTCAAGTTTTATAAGATTTCTTGTTACTTCAGTATTGTGGATAAAGTATTTTCAATGACATTTATTTTGACGTTAAGGGATGCAAATACTTTATATTCTTTCTGTTATTTGAAGAGAAAGAAGATAAATATACGATTTAAATATTCTGCTCTTATAGATCGGTTAGAGTAGCGTTGCGTCTGTGAGCTTAATCCAGTAGTGTCCGAATTCCGTGAATTACGAACTCTTGAGGAATCCAAGGAATTCAAAAATCGACTCATCTCTGCAGTCATTAACAAACGCAGTATAACGACGGAACTAATGCACATCAAGGAATCCAAGCAACTCTTGAGGATGAGAATAAGGTCGAAAAGGCGTGACGGTGGGTTAGCGTAAAAATTGAATTATTTTCGCACGACATTATGTGGGAGGAAATTACATTTTTTTTTAAATGCCCTGATGTTGAAAATTCTTTTCTTGACGTATTTATTTCTGTGCCTGTTCTGTAGGCTGATTATGCCTATTATCCCGCACCTCTCAATAAAAAAATCGGCAATAGGTTTTTAGATAACCAACAAAAAGCATAAAATCAACTAGACATGAGCGAAAACATTGACTTCATTGGATTCATTGAGTTTTTTGAATTTCTTGAATTCATTGGTGTTGCGTTTATTAGCACTTGCAGAGATTAATCAAGTTTTAAATTCCTTGGCTTCCTCAAGAGTTTGTAATTCATGGAGTTCGGGCACATCTCATTAGACTAGTGATGGCCTCAGCATGAATAATAATCTGTGTCATTTTTGGGAGAAGTGAGTCGAAAAAGTTTCTTAGTTGCTGACGTTTAGCTATAAGTATTGCATATGTACAGTATCACCTAGATTGCACACAGGATTTAAATCAATCTAAAAATATAGTAACGTACGATTTTTTGGTCAGAACATATTAGAGTCTCGTGAAATGAAACAAATACATCCACAATATATTTGAACATCTTACCCTATTTCTTAGGATTCAACATTGAGCAAAACTTCTTCCCTATCTCTACGGACGTCATGGATTTGCAAAATTTACATTATTCCTAGTCTTTTTCATGTTTATCAATAATCGGATTATGTATGTAAGAGAAATATCTTCAAATATTTTTAAGTGAAAAGAAAGCTTTTATTTGATAGTTGCCAATATTCATTTGAAAGAATAAGAATGATCTTAAATTTCGTATTTTAGCGATAAATGTCCATCGAATCAAACACAGAAAAGAAAAAGATTGATCGAAATCTAGGAAATGGTGAAATAAATGATGGAGCTACAATCCGTAATCGAACAGCTAATAGCAATGCTTCCAACGAATCACACGATTTCAAAATGCCCCGTGCTCCACCTCATGTTTATTCGTGTTTCGTTGTCAATCAAACATCACAACCGATCGAATGCACTCTCAAGTATAATGGTCGTCCAGGAGATGATAAGTTTGATCAAATCGTCAATGTGAATATTCCGGCCAATTCGGAACACTATTTTTCTCGACAGTTTTTTCAACCTGACTTACCGGATTCATATTGCAAATGGGTGAAAATTGTGACATATATTCGAGTAAAAAAGATGAATGGAACAATTTTGGAACTCAATTATCCATTTGAGAATGTTCACTACCCTATTCGCAATTGGGAATTTCATGTAATGAACGAGGGCAATATACTTTCGAAGCCACCTACTCGGGTAGCCAATGTTCTGAAATATGAAAACCTCGACCAGTATGAATGCTAGAACCAACAATAACCATACTGTACCACAAATTCACACTGCATCTTTACGACTATGAGACTACTTTTGAAGATTAGTAGTTGAACTTTCTCTTGTTAGGAGGCTGTATTTTTATAATCTTAAGTTCCAATTGATTCTCTGCACGTTTTTTTTGTCTCAACATCCAATTTTAGCTTCTCTTCATAATCAAATATACAAAGTTGAATTATCATGCACCAAAAATTCAATATTTTGCTTTATTCTTAAGATCTATCGGGAAAATATCATATATGCCAAACTTCAAACTTGAATTCGATTGAAACAAAATAATTCAATCGAAATGCAGCGTTCTGATGAACTAGCTTTAGCACACGTTTTCAAGTGAAAGGCACTGATCTTTGAGGACGACACACATTTTTGAGTGGGCCAATTCCCAAAGGCGTCGGTCAAGGTGAGAGCAAAGTCCTTTAAGGGTAACTCTTTACCGAGTAATACTATGGTCAACCCACTCTCCGACACAGCTGATAATGAGTTCAACACAAATTGGAAGAGAAACTCGTAAGAAAAACCCACAAACGCAGCTGAGAGTCAAGGGAAAACCGTTTGGGGTTAGGGTGAGGGCGGGTTTAGATTTTAAAATAATTAATCAAAAGAGAAATCATATATTAATGGGTACTGTAGAACCTTTTAGAATCATTTTACTTGTCCATAAGTGTTTCCATTGGCGCTAGAACAGAATGTCGCAAGACAAGTCGTCGCGGACAAAATGTTGCATGGACAAATCATCGCAAGATAATTCGTTGTAGGACAAAACGTCGCGGACAAATCATTGCAGGCATTTCGTCGTGGACAAAACGCCGCATAGACAAATCGTTGCATGGACAAATCTTAATTAGTAGCACCGTCGGCTTCAGTTCTTTCAAGTTACATTATAGCAGGAAACAAATGATTTTTTAGTTCATTTATACTTTATTTCAGAAAAAAATTTTCTGAGAAATAACAATGTAGCGTTATGAAATATTGTATTTTATTATTGCAACGATTTGTCCATGCAACGATTTGTCCTTGCGACTATTTGTCCATGCGACGATCTGTCCCCACGATGACTTTTTGCAACGATTTGTCCTTGCGGCTATTTGTCTGTACAACGATTTGTCCGCAACGATATGTTCGTGATGTTTTGTCCTACAAAGATTTGTCCGTGCAACGATTTGTCTTGTGACATTCTGTCCGGTCACCGTTTCCATTCTATATGATTAGTTGAGTCACATCCACTTGCCATGCTTGATTTAGCACGTATGACTAAATCAAAAGAATCAAACAAGCTAAATGGGAATCGAACCCATATCTTCCAATTTCCGGCTGGTTGCTCTACCAGTTAAGCTACCTGATCTTCTCGCTTATCTTCATATAGGCAACATGTCGATTTAACAAAAATATATTCTCGTTGAAGGGTATCTCTGTTTAGTGTTAGTATAGAGAATTAGAATTGTTGAAATTTGACGGTGAAGATTTGTTTTTGAGCTGTTCACGTAAGCTTATATTTAATTTGTGGAATATCCACAGCTGGCATGTGAACGACGATTTCCAAAAAAGGAGAAATCGGGAGGACTTTTCTTGGAAAATTTTGGAGGATGTACGATAAAAATGGCGGGAAAAAGGAGGAGCTTTCTTTTGTTGTAGAAAACGAATTTTATGCAATTTTAAACTCGTTAATATTCTAAAATGAATATAACCAAATATTCACCATAATTTCAATAAATGTTTATTCAAATATTTCAAATAAAAAGAATGAAATGCAACTGCATATAATGAAACCAATAACAATTCAAAACAAAACATCTATAATTATTACAAAAACAACTTTATTTGACTGTTCAGAAACATTAATATGGTTATTCGACTAGAAATTGTTTGAAACAAGTTGTTTTATTTTCTATTGTTAACTAATCAAGAACTAATTTACGTTTTTTATTTGTTTGTTCACGTTCAGCTTGAGCTCTTTTTTTTTGAGTAACTGACACACAATCCATAATTTTTGATATCTCTTCACTGATAGATTTGATTTTTTCTGTACCACTCTTGCTCAATGCATATGCTGCTTGAATATCAGTAAAATCGCCTTTTTTCAAAGAATTTTCTAAACGTTGAGTACCTTTTTCAAGTAATAACTGAGCTGTTTTTTGTTCTGATTGAAGTCTTTTGTATTTTAACATAAGCTCTTGTTCTTCTTCTAACAACTTTTTTTTCTCAATCTCTTTTCTTTTATGTTGTTCATGTTCTTGTTGTTGAGCTGCACCTAATGCTTTCATTTTCAACGCTTCTTCTTTATATGAAGAGGCGGATTTTTGAACAGCACGAATCATATCAAGATTGGTTGGCATCTGCAGTAAAAAATATAACCCTCAATAGCAAGCCTTAATAATGATTATAACTATTTACTTGATGTGCTGAACCATGACCTAAATATTGAACAGCATCATACGTCGTACGAAGACCATTTATCGATTTCTCTAATAAAAGTGCACGATCTTCGGTAAGTATATTTCCATTCGTGCTGAAGCCACGTTCAACATCTGCATTACCATGTGATATAATAAGAATATTTTTAATAAGTTTGGCTAATGTTGGATATTTAGCATAACCATTAGTTCGAACGATTGCAAATATCTTGCTCCAATAAAAGTCAATATCATGATATTCAATATGTTCTTTTCCTTCCAAATCATGTTTTCTCTTAACAACCCATGAATCATCAATTGTTTCAATAGAATACATTAACCATTCATCCGTAAGGAGATCTATTTCATTTGCTGAAAGTAAACCTGATATGTGTCGACCTATACGAACAATAGTATCACTTCCTTCTGGATCACTACGATGAGTAGCACCTAATATTTGTATATCACGCAAAAACAAATTATTTAATGGTAAAATTAATTTTAAATATAAAGCTATTGATTGATAAATATTTCTTATATCTTGAAAAAATGTATCTTTTTCTTCTTTTGATAATGATGTTAATGATTTTCGAGTTTCTTCACCAAAAGGGAAAACGAACTGGTAATATCATGATATTTTACCTTTCTTACCTATACGTATTTGTGCATTATTGAGTTGTTTTTCGGCTAATTTGAAATCAATCAACAAAAGTTCACCACCCTTTTTATTTCCAACATATTCTAATGTTAAAAAACATAATAGAACTGCACGAAACATATCCGACAACTCATTATATAGTGAATGGATCATTGGAGCAGTTTTTTGAAATAAAGTTAAAAATTTATCAAAAATCGTATGACATAAAAATGAAATAAATAATAAACGAGTTCTTGAAAGATTCGATGATAAACATAATTTAATAGAATCATATCTGTTATTATCTTTTAAAGTTGCTTTGTCATTTTCAGGTAAATACACCAAGAAATATTCTTTTAAAGTTTCCCACTGACCTAATTACAACATAATCTTTTAAGATACAATAAAATATCTTTCTAAAATTTAGTTACCCAGCATTCGATCAACTACTTTGCCTAACAATACCCAACGTGTGCAAAAAAAATATAAAATATTTTTTTCAATTGATTCATTCAGTTCATCAGCAACTTTAGTAAAATCTTCTCTGCGTGCTGGAGAACGTCGAAACCATGACCATATATCGATACAAAAACTTTCAATATGCCAAGAAGACGTAGTCGTACCTAACAATACAAAGAATTAATAATCCTGATAATTTCAAATATTTTATTATCATCTTTGTACCAAATTTGAAAGCATTATGAACTACATGAATATGACATGAACCTATTTTAAGTAATTCTCCACCAACTTTTTTCATTTCGATGTCAATAAGTTTTTCAATTGATTTGTTTACATTTGGATTGTCACGTCCAACCATTAATAATTTTTTTATATCAATTCCATCTGTTTGAAAGGAATCAAGAATACTATCTTTGACGACATGAGCTGTTGCATGACCAAGAAGAATTGATTTATAATAACGAGTAACTACACCCTGCTTCTCGACACTCCAATATTTTAACAACAAGTCTAATTGTTTGTTGTTCTGGTTGTTTTTCTGTTCGTCAAAACATAAAACAAAACGTTCAGATTTTTTAATATCTTGAATAAGATCATTATGAAAAAATGGTCCAAGACCATGAGAAATTACATATGATAATTTATTACGTTCCATTTTAAAATTCTCGACAATTTTTTAATCAGGAAACATTTGTCTAAATAAATCACCAGCTTCATCACATGAATAATAACTATATCCTTGTGGAGCTACATTCATAGCCCATAATGCTTCAGTACGTGTGACTTGATCTGAAAAACTTATGTTCTTCTTTTGAGAAGCAAGTGCAACAGTTGATAATGAACAACCTTGTTGTGATTCAGTACCAGTTGATTCAGTTTCAACGATAAATGTTGAATTTTCTTTAATCAATTTTAATTTTTCAAGATGTTTTTTGTTTTTCATGTGTCTTTCAATAGATTGCCATCCTTCGTTTCCACAACACAACTCGTCTGTGTTGCAAATAGTACAAATAAATGTTGATGATTGTTTACCTGGTTTTAGCCAGCGTTTAACAGGATTATTATTGAAATCTACTTTTTCCAACCATGCCATATTAAATTTAGTTGTATGAAGAGGCATTTTTATTAAAAAACAAGGTTTATCTAGAAAAAATCCGTAAGTTTTGAGTATATAGCGTCGAAAATCTGATCATTTTATGACAAAAACTAGCAAAAAGGAGGAAAAGGAGGAAATCAGTCCCAAAAAGAGGAGAGGGAGGACACATTTAACGAAAAAGGAGGAAAAGGAGAAAAAGGAGGAGCATTCACAAGCCAGATCCACAGTGAAATATGTAGAGAAGCATGAATGTATTGTAACGAAGAATCGTGAGATCACAGTAAGCATCATTTCTATTCTATGATTCATTTTGAGCTCACCCGTACGGCACTATTTTCCTATGAAAGAGTAGCTTTCTTTTTCACAGGTTCAACCTTGCTCAAGGTCTCGTCAGGTGGCTTTTTGTTGAACTTTATCCGTCGCATCTGTGTTTCTGAGATACTAACAAAATACTTTTATGTTTGTATATTACGGAATCAGTTGCAATATTAAAATAAGAGCTACCATGACCGGTTTTCTTCTAGTTTTTCTGTTAATTAGAATCGTTGTTCATGATTATTAGCTTAATTCTATAGTATTCATATCAAAATTAATAGTCGAATAGAATATGTTTTGTTCAATTTAAAACACTAAACATAGAATGAGGATCATTAGACAAGAACAAGAATAATAAGTAGATTATCTCTATTAGTCCTCAATCGGTCGGCTATAATTAGGCATTAATATGTCTTGTTTTTACCTATAACAAAATCTTACTAATATTTCAAATTCAGAAAGTTTTGCATGATCTTTTCACTTGGTGCTTGATCAAAATTCATCTCTGTCATCAACAAGCAACGTTCATCCGACGCTGATTTACTCGTCCCTAGACTGAAACACGATGACATGTGATATGATTAGATATGAAGATGAGACTATCAAAAGAGTACATCTCTGACTGAAATAAAAAAATGTACTACAAGGAAAAAACAGAGTGTTTTTGAACTTCGTAATTAAAAATTAAATTAACAGTAAAATCCGTTTAAAGTTCAACAGGTGGAATTACAAAGAACAGAAGTATACAGGGTTGGAAATAATATTATTCCAGGGGGATAACGGTATAATTACAAATAGCAACCATAATGAATTTTATACCAAATGAAAGCCAATAAAAAGTGGGGTTTCCTAATACTACATTGCAAGGGTTTTCGAGATATTTTCATATAATAAACCTTCAAAAGTTTCGCAATCTCGTAGAATACATTCGTTCTAATCTATTTTCAGGGAACTGTAGAGCAAGAAAAAACAAAAATTTTCCGTAGAAAAATCGAAAATATCTTTGTTTAAAACGATCATAAGACGTGGATTGGATTGAGAAGTAGGGCCATCCTTTTACGTTCTGTTGGTCGATCCACCTGGTAGCAGCTATTTAGAAGACTTTTTCATATTCCATATCGGTAAACTACCGTAACTTTTGAAGATGTATTATATGAAAATATCTTGAAAACCCTTACAATTTAGTATCGAGAAACCCCATTTTTTGCGGGCTTTCATTTGGTATAAAACTCTCTATGATTGCTATTCGTAATTATAGCGTTATCCCCCTGGAATAATAATATTTCCAAATCTGTTAATGTCTAAAAGTTTTAAAAAAAAAGAAATAATATTCATCGAATGAAGAATTACTTTATCGTATAATGCAAATGGTTGAATATATTTGGTTGACCGAAGAATTGGAGATTCTGAAACAGGAAATTTCGAAAGAACCAATTGTTAAGCTTTTGTAGTTAGAATTTTGGGCATCGATGGCATTCGCGAAAATTATTAAATCTCTCTATCGTTCATCCCAGGTCAATGTTGCCTGGCCGTAAACGACCGTACACCTATCAAATACGGCAGAAAACGGCCGCTGTTCACGGTAACTGTTTACATTCATCATATACGATGCTTTACGGAAAATTACGATAATAGTAAACTATAGCAGTAAATATCCATCGTTTACAACAAAGGTGACAATACGGTCACTGTAAACGGTATTCGGATGTTGTCGTAAAAAGCCGTAACAGCCAACTGTATGTACTTACTGTTTACGGCAATCATATACGATGCTTTACGCTATATTACGATAATAGTAAACTATAGCGGTACATGTTCGTCGTTCGCGACTGACGTAATAACCGGATTACAGTAAACAACGTTTAAATATTATCATAAATTACTATAGAAGCTAAGTATATCTATCTCATGTGAAATCAGAGTTCTACTTCGTATGCATCCGTACACAGCTATTGACATTGATAACCCACGCTTATCGACTAGAGTAAGACAGCCAGGATTTAGTCTCTGAAAGATTTGAGCTTCCCAACACTGTTTTGAAACCTGATAAAAGTTGCAAAAGTATTAATTAATACATTTTGTAATTGGTATCAGTACTTGATAAGAAAGTTTTCATTTATGCATACTTTTGATTATTTTGTTATGAATATCATACGGTTTATGTATGTCTAACCAACAAGTAACGCTCGTCCGAAGACTCGCTCAGCTCTTTCTCGTAGAAATCACGTTTTTAAACTACCGTCATGCTATTCAATTATAAGAGTCAAAAAACCGAAGTCAGATTCAAGTTCCTTCACCGCAACTGTCCTTCACCAAACTTCATCAAGTCAAATGCTTTTTATTTTAAAATTTGTCATTTCTTTCCAAAAATTGAAGTTCCAAAAATTTTAATGCAACTCACTTCAAATTCGAATTTTCTCGTCCTCTATTACCGCTCGGTCAACCCTTCTCAAAAAGTTTCTTTTTGCGAAAAAAGTGGTCCTTTGTGTGAAAAAAAATGAAACCGAAAAAAATTTTGAAAAACTAATATCAGATTCGACTTCCTCGACCCCGATTACCCTTCGGTTAAGTTTTATAGAAAATATTAAGAAAATGTTTTTTTGACTTCGTGATAACATACAAGCAAGCAATCAAGCAAGCAGACAATTTGTGTTTGCAAGACTCTTCTCTACGAGAAAGAGAATAATAATCAGCAATGGTGTTCATCACCCACCACAATGAAAGTATCATTTCGTGAAAAAATACCTATTTTCGATGAAAAATACCAAACCTCACCAATTCCTAACATCAATTGATCAATGTTGATACCATAACAATTAGCAATGGTGTTCATCATCCACCACGGCAAAATCATCAATTCGTCAAAAAACACCTGTTTTCGATGAAAAATACCAAACCTCATCAATTCCTAACATCCATTGATCAATAGCGATACCACTACCATAAGCAATACTGTTCATCATTCACCACGGCAAAATCATCAATTCGTCAAAAAACACCTATTTTCGATGAAAAATACCAAACCTCACCAATTCCT
>JAJEKB010021488.1:145720-156276 GCA_022393335.1 Macrotrachela quadricornifera | reverse complement strand
ACCAAACCTCACCAATTCCTAACATCAATTGATCAATGCTGATACCACATGATCACCGAACAGACTTCAGATTCGAAGTCCCCGCATTGAAAAATCTCTAGAAATGTATTTTTCGAAAATACGATTTTCGATGTTTTTTTGACCTTGCGGACACACAATCAAGCAATCAATCAATCAATCAAGCAAACAATTTATTTCTGCTGGACTCTTCTCTACGAGAAAGAGAATATTTTCAAAAAGCGTTTTTACTTACATAAAAATTTCGCTCGAGCTTTTACATTGAACATGATAAAAAATTATAACGATATTGATATATTCAATATCTTTTTAGCGAACTCTACAATGTGTTAATTTTTTAAGGTCTTTTACGAGATTTTTCCTTTTTGAAACTAATATTGTCGAATAGATTGCGTGTGTCTGCTGAACTATTTATAAAGAAAAGTATATTGATAAAGGTTTGAGAAGATTTCGACATTAGCTTTTATGATAAAACTGCATATCAATATTTGATTATTTTGCATCCATATAGACAGTATAATGTATAGACGTTCAATTTTGTTTCATTTTCTAAATAAATTTAAATGAGCACTATTTGATTAAGAGTGGTTCACACTTGATTATAATTAGTCAAAACCTTTGATTTTAATCTAACTTCATTTCTCACTTTTTAAAAAACGATACAACTTTTTATATTGTTTGAAGCCGATTATAAACAAAGTGTAACTAGTGTGAAATACTGATGCTCTGCGGCCAATAGAAAACCCATCTAGCGAGGTATTGTTTAAGACAAATATGTACTCCTCGTTATCAAATGTCGAAATATTGAATGCATGTTAAAGAGATGAGGGAAGTTATTGAGTTTATCATAAGTTTACATATACAGAAGATAAATTTCTAGAACGATGAGAAATAAA
The DNA here is from genome assembly GCA_022393335.1 of Macrotrachela quadricornifera. Lineage (NCBI taxonomy): Eukaryota > Metazoa > Rotifera > Eurotatoria > Philodinida > Philodinidae > Macrotrachela > Macrotrachela quadricornifera. The sequence continues at coordinate 155,362 of JAJEKB010021488.1, read as the reverse complement.
ATTAAAAAGCATTTCATTTATTTAATTCTTTCATACTCATACCGGTTTAAACTCTTTTTTAAATATTTTTTTAAAATTATTAAATTATGTTTCAGGAGATTTGTATTTCAATCAATGTCATCTTCAGCACTGGATCATTAATGCATTGAGAATATTGATTAGAGTCGAGATACCAGACAGGCTCCATTAAACAATGGCATCGTACAATCGTAACAGGTCCACTTTGGATTTTAACAAACACGACTCAAAAATCATTGTATTCAATGACGGGAAAGAAACCATGTACTCTTAATGTATACAGAATACAATCTGAAAATTTTTAGTAAACAGAACAAGGACAGAAAATATACAATTCTAAATTTTGCAAAAATCAAGAATATTTCAGGAAGAATAAAGTGACACAGGTTTCTCTAGTGGGTTTATAATAAATAAAATGTAAGTATTATAGAGATTAATAGAGGCTCACCTTTTGCTGCTATTAAATGACATATTTCGTTTGACACTGCATTTGGTTCGATCGAAAGTACTATGGTTTATAAGTTAAACAAATTAATATCTGACAGTTTTTCCAAAAAGATTTTGAGCAAGTGTTCAATATCTCGTATTCCAAAAAATATGCATGTGAAATGTCTTTTATTAAAATTTCGAAATGTTTCTCTTTTGATTTTTTAATAGAAAGTGATTTTTTTTTCTAATTGATATTCAGAAAAGGTAATATATAAGTTCACGATATTTCTGTTGCATAATTTCTACTTATGTAGGTACAATAAATCCAGAGCTTTTAGAGACAATGAAGAGGGCTGAATATTATAGTGAACAACAACGTACATCAAGAAATAATCAGTTACGAAAACAAACAATTGTCAATTTAACTGACGGTCTATTGCCATATGTTATTTGTGAAAAAAAATTTCGTAGATAAATCTTGAAAATCTAATAATCCAGATTTTGTTCAGCATCCATTCACCGTTTTGTTTTGCTGTGGGTCAGTATATATAAGTAAGTGATTTTTTTCGTAAAAAAAATCTTAGAAAAATCTTAGAAATCTAGTAATCTAGTAATCCAGATTTTGTTCAGCATCCATTCACTGTTTTGTTTTGCTGTGGGTCAGTGTATATAAGTAAGTGACTTTTTTCGTAGAAAAAATCTTAGAAATCTAGTAATCTAGTAATCTAGTAATCCAGATTTTGTTCAGCATCCATTCACCGCTTTGTTTTGGTGTGGGTCAGTGTATATAAGTAAGTGACTTTTTTCGTAAAAAAAATCTTAGATAAATCTTAGAAATCTAGTAATCTAGTAATCCAGATTTTGTTCAGCATTCATTCACCGTTTTATTTTGCTGTGGGTCAGTATATATAAGTAAGTGACTTTTTTCGCAAAAAATTTTAGAGAAATTTTCGAAATTTAGCAATCTAAATGGAATCCAATACAATCTGGGCTTAATCCAGATTTGATACAGGTGAAATTCAGGTCTAATGCAGGTGCAATCCGGCTGTGATACGGGTGAAATTTAATGCAATCTAGGTGTAATCTGCATCCAATCCTGACTTAATTCAGGTGCAATCCGGGTGTAATCCAGGTTTAATATTGTGAAATCCAACTACAATCCGACTGTATTCCAGATTAATTCGAGTGTAATCCAAATGTAATCCGAGTGTAATCCAGGTGTAATCCGAGTGTAATCCGGATGTAATTTGAGTGTAATCCGAGCGTAATCTAGTGTAGTCCAGATGTAATCCTACTGTAATCCAACTGTAATCCAGATTAATTCGAGTGTAATCCAAATGTAATCCGACTGTAATTCAGTGTAATCCAGATGTAATCTGAGTGTAATCCAGATGTAATCCATGTGTAATCCAGTGTATTCCATGTGTAATCCGAGCGCAATCCAGATGTAATCCGAGTATAATCCAGGTGTAATCCAATGTAATCCAAGCGTCATCTAGTTGAAATCTATTGCAATCCAGGTGAAATCTAGATGTAATCCAAATGAAATACAAGGGTAATCGAAGGGTAATTCAGTTGTTAATGCAGGTCGAGAGGGTTTAGATTAGCTGATTGTGATTGGAAGGCTTGTAGCTGATTTGATATTGTATTGATATCAAGTACGGTGGTGTACTGTGAAATACGGTCGTAAACGGTGGTGTTTACAATCGTAATCCGGAAAAATACGGTCGTTTTACAGCCCGTTTTCCATTGTATACGATATTCGTATTTCGTCGTTTACTACACGGCGTGACACGGCAGTAATACGGGGCATGCCAAATGGATGATTTACGACGCGTTTACGGTCGTTTACGCTAGCGTGTACGGACGTTTACCCCTGTTTACGTTCGTCGTAACGTTCGATCTGGGATAGTTAGGATATCATTAACTGACAAACTGGAAAGCAATTTGGGTTTACATATAGTGATGTTCCGTCTTTATGCATGAGCAACTTAAAAATATTAAGTAACGTTAATTTTATATACAGTATGAAAGTTATTCCTCATCTGAAGCATTAACTGATGAGTATAAACGGCTCAAAGCCGATGTGGGCGTAGCATTGTTTTGTAAAGAGGTCTGACAACAACGGCACACGACTATCAAACCAATTATCATGTCGATCCAGCGTCGTCCTAATATTGCTCCATTTACGAGAACATCGAAACCAGAAAAAAGTTTCTAACGATCGCCGAACTTAGCCTATTTTAATTTGGAAATGTTTTAAAATGATGATTTGCAATCAATATAGACTCTTACTAGTAGATCGTGAAAAATAAATTTTCAAAACAGAATCGGGTATCTCTTCGCTCTAAGGTCGAAGAAGATGAAGGTTCGGAAATGATCTGATAGTTAATTATGACCAATTTTGAGTTACGATTTTATAAACACATACATCGCAGTTTCGGTTTATTGCCATATTTGAATCATGTCTCATACGTGTTTTCGTTCTATGAGCGAAAGAGAAAAGAAGAGAATGTTTGATAGAAAAAGCAAAGAAACTATGAGTCTTACCGGTGTTAATCACAATCATGCCCTAATCTAATATTTCGTTCCACATCAGTCTCGCGCGCTCGTAAGTTTTGTCGGCGGTTTATTTCTTTCTCAGGCTTCGCTGTAAAATATTCTTTTCTCTCCTTTGAATTTTCTTTTACACCTTTATTGGCTAGACGTTTCACTTCGTATTGACTACGAGATGCAAGATGCTTCTGCTTACCTTCATTTGTTTGATTGACATGAAGATTAGTCAGTCGACTCTCTTTTTGTATAGCAGTCTCTACGAGTGCACAACAGGCACGAAAAGCTCGCATTCGATCCTTAAAAGTTGACATTTGTATATCTATTGACGGCAATTTTTTGGAGAATAAGACACTAAACAAATACTATATAGAGAAGGTGATAGTGCACATCAGTATCCAACTAAATTAGAAATTTTCACATACTCTTCAATCTTAATGGAAGAATTAAAGTTAGTGGAAGACGAGTTGGCACTGTTAGTTCGTTGCAACTAAGGATGTACTGAGCCCGAGACCAAACCGAGACTCTCGGTCTCGGTTGTCTCGGCCTCACTTAGTATAAGTTAGGCCTAGTCTTGATCTTAGTTATGTTAGAATGTGGATATAACAGTTGGGTAATAATTCTAATATAGTTGATTGTTAAAATGACGTCTGATATGAACTAATCGACCCAACGTTGATAAGATACCTTAGGGGTAGTTTTTATAACTTTTCAGAGATTATCTACAGACTATCCTTACAACTTTTCAGGGACTATGTACAAGCTGTCTTTACAACATTTCAGGACCTATCTGGAGATATTCTTTATAAATCTTAAAAGGCTGTATAGAGGTAGTTTTTACAATATCACTAGGACTACCGCTAATTAGCCCTTGAAAAATGATATAGACTGCTCCCATATATGATATGAACAGTTACAAAGACACTTCTATATTACTCTTGAAAAATTATAGAGACTACCTCTAGAAAGTCTTTGAACAATTATAAGGTTTATCCTTGCATAACTCTTGAAAATTTATGAAAACTACCCTAAGGTATCTTATCAACATTGGATCGATTAGTTCATATCAGACGTCATTTTAACAATCAACTATATTAGAATTATTACCCAACTGTTATATCCATATTCTAACATGACTAAGATCAAGACTAGGCCTAACTTATGCTAAGTGAGACCGAGACCGACCGAGACCGAGAGGTTCGGGCTCGGTACACCCCTAGTTGCAACTTCGTATTTCAAGTAAGCAAACTCAATGAAAACTAAACTATTTATGATAATAACATATTCCAAAGTGAAATTAAGAGAAGCGCGATAAAAAAACGAAAAGCAAATCAGAAAAGATTGATATTTGAAAAAAGAAGAGTATATACGATATTTCTTTCAAAGTTTGCTAGAAAAAAATGGCAAAGGATAAAACCGAGAATGTGACTACGAATTTTACCAAAACAATGAATTCACCTCGGAGAACAGGCCAAAATACTCAAGCGACCTTTGTCACTGATACAAACAAGGACGTCACCGATACAAATACAGAAAATTTAGGTTTCTAGATCCTATCCTTTCAGTCTAGGGAAAAGCAATTTTATATAAGGTTGTTCAATTAAAACGTATATTTTGTAAATAATAATGGAATATTGGGAGTTATTGATAATTCTATTCAAAGGATGTACCATGAAAATTGTGATCAATAAGAAATTATTACCTGTAATGAATGTTTATAAATTTTCTATTAGTAAAATAATATTTCATTTTGTCTTGTAATTAACATACTATTTCAGATACAGATTGAAACAAAATTGTACCTGTAAGCTTTATATAGATTGGATGAAATCTTGAGAATTCTGTGTACTTTATTTTGAAATGTTGATGTGTAAAGAATTCAAGTACACTGTGTTACTAGATGTGCCATTGAAAGATTCTATAATATATATTAAAACGATTGAATATGTTTAGATTAAATTAATACTTTCGTCATCAAACTATCATATTTAAAATAATAGCTGCGTCTGATATATCTCAACCGAAATATTAATATTGAAAATCTAATTTGAATTTTGTATGAAAAATATTCATAGTTTATATGCATCAATGTATTACTTTTTGATGGATATAAAAGTTCATTTTCATGTAGATTTTAATCAATCAATTACAAAAATGTAATATCCTATTCACAACTAATTCATTGTTTTATTACTAAAAACAGCAGCAGAATTTTTTAGGAACTTTGAAAATCAATGAATGTTTGATTCGAATATTTTGATTATGTAAATACATTTATTTATCAAAATTTTCATTAAAAAGGATTTAATAAAAAATATAAAAAGACTGACATTCCTGTACATTAAGAACGTTTTTCAACGGAGTGATTATTATACTGGAAAAATCTTAATTTCGTTAGTATTTTTTATCTTTTTTTTTTATTTCTTTTCAAGTATATTTAATACTATTATGTACGTTAGCTAATAAATAATGTCACATTGTTTTTTTCTTTCTTATAAATCTATTTTAATAAACGTCTTCTTTAGTTGTCATGTTTATTTGAAAGGTCATGTCTTGCTAATTATTTTCTATTGACAGTGACAACTATTCTCACTACCGTTTCTTTCTTCTATTTTATTATATACTTTATTTCGACTGGACTTTACGGCTGTCTCGTAAATAGATTGAAAAGAAATTACATTAAGGTACGTCTGAAGATGAGAGATTACATATGAATGGAAATTATATTTCAAATTTACACAAATTATCAAAAAAGAGAACGATAGAAGAACTGTAGATGAGCTAAATTCAATAGTACCCACGAAATGTCTCCAATAAAAATATAAACGATCGAATAAAGTATATTCATCTGTGAGGGAAAAAAAGAAATGGTCAAACCAATCAGAAAAGCTTTAAATTATAACAAAAAGTCTTATTTAATCCTTTACTCCTCACAGTAGTTCCAGAAAAATTTCTTTAATTTTAGGGCATTTTCCTTCAGGGAAGATTTTGACCAATTCTCAGAAGCATTGAACAAAATTGATGTATCTCAATGAAGAAACGTCATAGAGAGCTTGAAAGCGCTCCGTTTCATAGAAAAATGTTTCCTTCATAATTCATTAGAATTGAAACAATTGTTGTATGGATTTGTGGATATTCAAAAAGCAGAACATTCCTATTATAGAAACTTTCTAGTAACTGTTGCATATTATACCATATATCGATCTCCTAAACTTTTCTGAAAATTCTGGAAACTAGATATATCACGCTGTAGATCACCGGAAGATCTATTGCTTAGAAACAAAAAATTACTTTTACAACACAATAGTCGTTTTTCGAGATCATCGATCGTAGGAGTTACATATCTTCGAATGAGCACAACGAAAAAAAAAGGTTTTTTTAGAAAAAGTCCAAACAAAGTAAAGAAAAAGAAAATTATGAAATTTTACAAAGTAAATTTACATTTGCATATATTAAAATTCAGCAAAACATGAGCTTTCAAATAAGTATAAGATCACCTAAAGAAAGAGACAGTAATAATCTTAAAATCTAAATCAACAAATTTTCTTCAAAACATAATGACATCTTATACAATGTCTAAATATTAAATTGAAATTTTTTTCATTGGTACTGCAAAACATAAATCGGATTATTATATTCTAATGTGCGAGATATGACAAAAGGAGAGATTTCTTGGTTTGGAATGCACCTTCTTTTAGGGTATCGAGTTTAATATAGCTAGCAGATATTAATTTTACTAAAATATGACCGTCTATTTTTTTTGAAATACTCGAAAAGTATCCATTTTAGAAATTTATTATTTACATAACAATAAAAAAATTCTTTAATTAAACATAAATATATGTCAAAAACTTCTACATAATACATAATCTATGTCATAATCTAAAAACAGAATTTAGTCAATCTGTTAATTGCAAACATAGAAAAATCTTCTTACATATATTATTCAAATAAATTATTTTCTTTTTCAAAGGAGAAGAAGACAATGTCTACAATCACCAATAATACTATTTCTAATGAAACATCTTTAAATTCTTCTACGCCAATTTCTCATTCAATTTTATTTGGTATTTATACTGCTCTTATCATTCCATCTATACCTTGTTATTTATTCATTTTTATTCAATGTATTCGTAAAAATCTATTACATAAACATATACGTAGTCATGCAATATTAATTAGTTTAATTTGTAGTTTTATACAAGTAAGTTAAACACTAATGATTTTTTTTTAAGAAAATTATTTAATATATTTAAGGTAACAATTGAATTACCAATTATACTTTCATATTTATACAATAATATTGTTCCAATACAATTAGATATTTTTTGTAAATTTTGGGCTTGGTTAGATTATTCATTTAATGTTATTATATTAATGCTTATGGCATATATATCAATTGAACGTTATTTAATTGTTTTTAAAAATATATTTTTTCACCAACATTTAATTATTCTTCATTATATACCTATAATTATTTGTATTATTTATCCAATAATATTATATATATATTTAATTTTTTTTTATCCATGTACAGCTCAATTTGATTTTACAATGATAACATGTGGTGGACCATGTTATTATTATGAAACAATAATTAGTATATTGGAAGAATTTGTTAATCTTGTTTTACCTGTTGCTATAAGTTCAATTGCTAGTATTGGATTACTTGCACGTGTTATACAACAGAAAAGACATATGCAACAACAACATATGTGGAAAAAAAATCGTCGATTAGTTATACAATTATTATATACTGTAATATTACATAATGTTGTTTGGCTTCCTATGGTTATTTGTTCATCGATTATGCTTTTTTCTAAAGAACCACAACCTTTACTTGTTAATTTAAGTATTAATATTTTACCAAATGGTATTTATGTTGTAATTTTATTATATCCATTTGCATCATTAATGGCTCTACCGGAAATATGGCCACAATTTATTCCACGTATATTTCCATTAGATAGAACTCAGAATTGTTTACGAATTACAACACAAATACCAATGACTCAAATCAATGTTCCAACTCGAGCAATCATAGCTAAGCAAGAACATATTCATTGAATAGCTATTAAATGAAAGTTTTCTTCTTCTAAATTATTGAATAATATATTATTCGTTGTTTTGTAAAATGTTCGTATTCTTTGTACTATTATTGTTTTTTTTTATTTATGCGAATAATTAATAAATGTGAAGAAACTTTATAGTTAAATCTTTCTTTTGAATTTATTTACTTATCAATTGTTCTCAATGGTAATCATTCCTTTTACTCGAATTAAAATTTAATTGATTACTCTTATATTTAAAGATTAATATTGTATTTAAGAGAGGATCCCTGAGACCACCGCCAACATGGTCACATGGCAAAATTTAAAAACATGACTTTGTTTCATAAGATGAAAGATCACGTTTGAAAACCTACAAATCCAAAAATTTCAGCTCATTTCCATTAATTCTTGAAGAGTTATAAAGATAACACTGTAATGTGTTCCCATGATATTGAGTCAAAATATTGAAATTTTCATTTTTATGGTATTTCATCAATTTCTGCTCCAACACTTATACGTAATTTTTATTGTAATATCTCAAAAGATAGAGAATTTTTTGCTCTATCAAATGGTGTATAAGGATATTTTCTCCACATCTTCTTAGGTGCGCTGAGCCTCGATTTATTGAGTAGTCGACTACTCAATGATGAAATACCACCAAAATGAAAATTTCAATATTTTGACTCAATGCCATGGAAACACATTACAGTGTTATCTTTACAACTCTTCAAGAATTAATGGAAATGAGCTGAAATTTTGGATTTGTAGGCTTTCAAACATGATCTTTCATCTTATGGAACAAAATTGTGTTTTTAAATTTTGCCATATGCCCATGTTTATCATATATTGGGTGGTCTTCTCGCGGACCCTCTCTTAAAATCTTGCTTGATTTTGCTATATTGAATTCATATCTTTTATATAAAATACAAACTCAGAAAACAAGCAATAGCGTAATAACACAACTTCAATTTCGTATAGAGCTTGCTCGTTCCCTACTAGCACAAAACTTCGATTTTCAAAAACGCTTTAACAGAATAAAGTTTTTTTCCACTTTGTTTTTGGAAAATTTTTTGTTTTTAATTATAGAAAATAATAAATCTTGTTGCCGCCGAAGTTCTCTATCTTACAAGTAACGCTCGTCCAAAGACTCGCTCAGCTCTTTCTCGTAGAAATCGTGTTTCTAAACTACCGTCATGCTATTCATTTATAAAATTAAAAAAACCGAAGTCAAATTCAAGTTCCACGACCTTGATTACCCTACGATCAACCATTATAAAAAAAAATTTTTTTCCAAAAAAAGTGATCCTTTGTGAAAAAAAATGAATCCGAAAAAAATTTCGAAACACTAACATCAGATTCGAGTTCCTCGACCCCGATTACCCTTTGGTTAAGTTTTATAGAAAATATTAATAAAATGTTTTTTTAACCTTGTGCGGACATACAAGCAATCAATCAATTAATCCGACAATTTATGTTTGTAAGACTCTTCTCTACGAGAAAGAGAATAATCAGCAATGGTGTTCATCACCCACCACGATGAAATTATCATTTCGTGAAAAAACACCTATTTTCAATGAAAAATACCAAACCT
>JAJEKB010021488.1:91808-128158 GCA_022393335.1 Macrotrachela quadricornifera | reverse complement strand
AATCGATCACAAGCTTCAAGAAATAGAAGCGTCTAATCGCGATGTCAGACGGCGTTGTGCTGCGTGTTATGAGAAGATAAGACAACAACAGTCAAAGGAAGCAAGTAATGTAACAGCAAAAAAAATAAAAACTTTCTGTTCTGATTGCGACAAATTTTTTTGTCTTGATTGTTTTAATGAAAAGCACTACGCTGTGTAATAAACAATTCAGACACTAACGTGCCAGGTTAGATGACGCATCCCATCTATCCTTTTAGTCAAGAAAAAAAGAGAAGAAAATGTTTTTTCATTCAGTATTTTCTTGCAATAGGGCGGGTCCCACCGGTGGGACCCGTCGGGTCGAATGTGTTAAATTTAGTCAAATTTTTTGGCATTATGATCAGAAATGAAACGTGAACATGTAGCTCGATGAGACGATGGGAGTGAGTGATAGATGAATTATTTATTGCAAAGATATCATTGATATAAATATCCCCCAAGACAAAGACGAAAGGTTGGTGAAATATAGCAAAGAGAAAGATGATGATATGAAGATGAACAATAAGAAAACATGATGAAATGAGAAGGACTAAGAGATAGATGATGAAACGAGGTGGACAGAGAGAAGATGATGAAATGTAGAACACACGTCATCATATGTTCACATATGCTAACAGAACAGACAACAGATGTGAACATATGTGAAGAACAGAAAGAAAATACATATACGAAGAATAGAAAGAAAAAGAACGAGAGGATGACGTTTGTTATCCTCTAACAGAAAGATTATAGTTTTGTATTCGTATTATTAATTACATCGACAATAGATTATTTCCAAATGTGGTTCAAAAACAGTTTTCAACATAGAAATTTATACACGCTGTGTACATTCGCTAATATTCATCCTTTTCACATAAACGTACATGCTCATATATAGGACTGCAATGAAAGGCATCAAAAGTTATATGATTATTTTGTTGACGTTTTTTAACTTATTTTATATATATCATATCAAAAAACTTTTTAGTCAGTCCAATTTCTGCCAGTAAAAGAAATATTGCATTAAAAAAAAAGATGCCGTCACAATGTATGAGATTATTGAAAATATTGAACTAAACATTGAAATATGTGTTTTTCAAAGTCTAAAGATTATGCATAACAAAACTCAGATTCTCCAGCATTTTGTCTTTTTCCGATATAATATAGGTAAAATAGGAAAATTAGTGGAAATATAGGACAAATTAAAGGATTTTCTAAAAATATAGGAAAAATAGGAAATATAGGTCGAATCCGAGGCCAGGGAATAAGGGATAACAAGATTAGAAGGAGGAGAGATGCGACTTATCTCTATCGAAACAAAAGATCAATTGAACTGGACAAACATATATGAAAATGAGAGAAAAAGAAGAAGAATATGAAGAACGAGAGATGAACGAAAAGGAAAAGAAGTTAACGTCAATCAGTGTCATCTTTTGACGCTAACAGTATTAGTATTAATATTCATTTTATGGAGAACAGAACATCTAGCATTTCTAGACGGACTATATAAGAGGTCACAGTTAGTGGCGTAACCAAGTTGGGACTCGGTTACATCACCACAACTTTGAGCTCCACCACTTGTATAGGGCGAGACTAGCTGAGTTCAATCATCGTGAAAAGCCCAGGTTACACCACTAGCCGCAATTCGGAAGAGAAAAAAAACAAATCTATTGTGCCAAAGTGTAAAAATAATAGAATGAAGCTAAGTCTTTACTGGGACCACATAAATTCAATAATTCCTTTCAACACAATGCTAAAACAACTGTTTTCAGGAGAAAACGCATTAAAAACTAACGTTTTAACCATTTATAAAAAAATGCAGCAAAAAAACGCGCTTAAAGGCATGTGAAAAAACGCAAATGTAGCGTTTTTTTCTGAAAGTTGCCGTCGCAACGAAAACTTTTCTAAAATTTTTTCTCATGGGAAGAAGAAAACTTGTCTTACCCTGTTTTTCTGTAACCCTTGAGCCAGATAATGTGCTGCTTCATCACCAATTTCGCTGCTTTGAAGATTGAGCGTGGTGAGTGCCTGTATTGGAATGTAACGATAAATTTATAGTCAATCAAAAGAAAATTTTTCTCACCATGTTATTTTGTAATGTTTGCGCTAGATATTGTGCTCCTTTAGCATTGATACAGTTGGACTCAAAAGTGAGGCTAATAAGTGTCTGCATTGAAATATAATGGTGAATATATAGTTAGTGAGGAGAAAATTGGTCTTACCGTATTATTCTGTAATGCTTGAGCCAGACGTTGTGTTCCATTAAGCTCAAGTTTAGTAAGTGTCTGTATTGAAACATAATTGACAATTTATATTCAATAAAAAATGAAATTTTTCTCACTGTGTTATTCTGTAATGCTTGGGACAGATGTTGTGCCCCTATATCACCAAATTCATTGAACCAAAGGTTGAGTGTGGTGAGTGTCTATGTTGAAACATAATTGGAAATTTATTTTCGCTGAAAAGAAAGCTTGTTTTTACCGTGTTATTCTGCAGTGCTTGAGCCAGATGTAGTATCCCTTTATCACCGATTTTATTTTGATGAAGATCAAGTATTGTGAGTGTCTGTATTGAAACATCATGGTTAATGTATAGTTGATAAGAAGAAAGCTTGTGTCACTTTGTTTTTGTGTAATGCTTGAGCCAGATGTTGTGCTCCTGTATCATTGATGTCATTGATGGAGAGATCGAGTGTGGTGAGTGTCTGTATTGAAGTAAAATGATAAATGTATATTTGATGACAAGAACACTCATTTCACCGTATTATTCTGTAATGCTTTAGCGAGACACAGTATCCCTTTAGCATCGATATTGTTCAATCCAAGTTCAAGTATTGTGAGTGTCTATATTGAAATACAATGGTGAATTTGTACTCGATGAGAAGAAGAAGACTTGTCTGACCCTATTATTTTGTAATACTTGAGCCAGATACTGTGCTCCTGCATAATTGATGCGGTTGCAGGAGAGATCGAGTGTGGTGAGTGTCTGTATTGAAATATAATGGTAAATGTACAGTCGATGAGAAGGAAATTGGTCTGACTCTGTTATTCTTTAAAGCTTGAGCCAGATATTGTGTCCCTTCATCACCAATCTGGTTGGACTGAAGCACGAGTTTGATCAGTGTCTACATTGAATTATAATTGTAAATGTATAGCTGAAAAAAATAAAATTTATCTGACCGTATTATTTTGTAATGCTTGAGCGAGATATTGTGCTCCTTTAACACCGATTTGATTGTAATAAAGATTGAATGTCGTGAGTGTCTGTTTTTAAAAATAATGTTGAATGCACAGTCGATGAAAACAAAAACTTGTCTCACCTTGTTATTTTGTAATGCTTGAGCCAGATATTGTGCTCCTTCAGAATTAATTTGATTGAACGTAAGATTGAGTGTGGTGAGTGTCTGTATTGAACCGTAACGATGAATTTATATTTTATGAGGAGAAATTCGGTCTCACCATGTTATTCTGTAATGCTTGAGACAGATATTGTGCCCCTTTATCACCAATTTTATTGAAATGAAGGTCGAGTGTAGTGAGTGTCTATATTGAAAGAGAATAGTGAATTCATAGTCGATAAAAATAAAACTTGTCTCACCGCGTTATTCTGTAATCCTTGTGCCAGATACTGTGCTCCTTGATCATTGATTCCGTTCTCCTTAAGATTGAGTGTGATTAGTGTCTGTATCGAAATATAATGTTGAATTCAGAGTCGATGAGAGGCAAGTTGATCTCACGGTGTTATTTTGTAATGCTTTTGCTAATTGTTGTAATGTTTTAGGAGGAATTGATTCCCATATCAGCGTCAGTTCATTGAATGTCTAGATGAAATTTTTGATAAAGTTGATGTTTTTTAATAAAAGAATCTGATTCAAATGTGTTTTTTCTAAGATCATTTTCTTATCTCTACCAAGGATGATCGATACATTTTTGGAAAACTCTTTATACTAAAATTATATGTGAAGGAATATAATTATCAATAGTTTTATTTGTTTGTAATAGTTCGAGTATTGGATAAATGTCGTAAGTTAGAAAATTATTGAAAATGATAATGTTTAGTTATTAAATGTTTCTAATGTTACAAAATGATGTTTAGAATGATTCACCAAATAAAATCTTCGATTGAATATGTTAATTTGTTGTTTCATTCTCATCGACATAGTATATAAATAATGTTGCTATCTTGCTTTGTGTTAGTTCTTAAAATCGATTAGAATTCGTGGAGTTCATTATTACTCAACAAACACTTAGGAGGGAACATAGTTAGATGTTTAACACGTTAAGATTTTATGTTTTGGCGATTAGTAGATCTTGATAGGGTATATGAAATCTGAAAAGAAATCAGTTTCTCAGAACTCTGTAACCGTAATATCGAATATTTAAGTAATTTATCCCATAACACTTAAGATGTCTTGCACAATTCAATTGTTGAGTTCTTACATGGAATTTTGTCCACATCAAGGTATCAGGTAGACGAGACTAGAGTTCGACATGGATCAATTTTTTTTGACGGAATTCAATCAGACTTCATGGTAATCAAATTTCATTCGACTCAATCCGAAGTTAAAGATTGTTTTGAGGCCATCAAAATGAGTTTTTCTCGAGATTAAGTATCTTTTTTGATGAAACTATGCGAGGTCTTTCAAAATTGACAAGAAAGAAGTCATTATTTGATCTAAGTATTTTTTTGAATCTTTTATCTCAGAAAAGTGGTTTTAAAAATTTTTGATATGTACAGTTTTGTAGAGCTCGACGAATTCTATCAAACCATGTGAAAATGCCAAAGAAAAAAAATATTTATTCCGTATTGGAATTACTGGCGTCTTATTTTTCTAGCCCAGAAAGCGTGAAATTTCCAAAACTTTCTTTAGCTAGACACAAAGGTTTTGATAACAGTTACTGTTTAGTACCAATAAATCCCGTTTTGGACGAGCTTTCTTTTTGTATATAATTCATTACCTACTTTGTTTGAAATAATGGTGGTATCTCCCTGAAATAATATTATTTTCAACCGAGTATGTTATTCAAACTGAAGAACGCAAGAGAAAAAAAAAAGATATACATTTATATTTTTATGTAAAAAAACTTTTATCATTTGATTTCTGACGAAGGACCCTTTGTGTACCCAAACGTCAAATTGAAAGAATAAAAATTAATCAACTTTAAAGGAAGAGAATTACTTTAAACTATGACTTTTTTAAGTATGTTAATTTACGACATTATTTCTTTCATCTGGATTGTTACAAAATTTGCAAAAGAAGTATCGTCTCAAAGCACTTTTTTGATGAAATGGAACGGGACGAACTGACTTTTTACATGTTTTGTTCATCATTAGTTACCAACTTTTCTATGGTTCGGAAATCATTCGATGTCATACATGTAGAACTCGAAGACTCTACTCGAGTTTTCAACTATTAAAATTTTAATACTCAATATTTCGAGAATGATGAGAGTCTGACTTAAAAAAAAGGTGCTATAATTTACCTGATATCGATGATAGGTATCGATGATCATATTAATACGTGTAGAGACATTACGAAGTGATAGCAGAATAGTTAATCGATCGAGTTTATCCAATATATGATAGACTAAATCAATGGGTAATGTATGAAGAGATACAGTAATGTTGTCAGACATTTTTGTGTTGTATTCGTTCTAATGTATCTTTTAATGAAATGCATGCTTGTTGAAAGAGTATGTTTTTGTGTTTCACGCGTTATAAGTGTCTCGCGTTTGTACAATTTTATGGTGTAAATACGTATGAAATTGCGACGAACAGTCACATGAGAAGAGAGATGATGTTGCGTTTCTTCACCAATTATCGAAAAAGAAAGAGAAAAATACAAGATGAATCGTTTGCAGAGAACGTAAAAAACCAAATGAAAATATAGAAGCATAGCCATTAAAAATATATCGACATCAATATTATTAAAGTGCGAAAATATTTCAGAAGTATCTTTTTTATTAACATTTTCATCACAAAAATGTTCTAATATATTGCAAACGATGGAACATTCCCCGATGTTTTGCTTCCTTTGTCTCTATATTTTACTCGTATGTTGCTGGTCATTAGAGTAGCATACCATCTAAAGACTTTGTGCACATATTTAGAGATAATTGAGATACGTATATTGAAAATACAGTATTCAAAACTACTCTAGGGAAAATCTTTGATGTTTCCGTTCTAGATTCTCGATATTTTAATTTTTATATAAAATCTTAACTTATATTTGAATTTTTTATGAATAGAAATTATCTTGAGGAAAAATTTGAATAACAAATTAATTTAATTTTAAATATTCATTTCAACTCATAAAAATCAAGGGGAAAAAAAGGTGAGTTTTTACATCAAAAATTTCAAAAAACTCAGTTTTCAATCAAATTTATCAGGACTATCAGTTTTTATCAAAATTACTCAAAAATATGGATCTTTTTGTTCATATAATCAATCATATTTTATTTCCAGCATAAATTACCGGTAATAACCTTAGTAATAGACATGAGTATATCGGGGACATTGCAATGCTATTTAAAGGTAGTCCAAAGGTGTCGATTCCTCGCTGTAAGTTGGCGCTATCTGAACAAATACTAGATACGCACCAGTACCAGTTCAGAACTGAAGACTGGGTACCCTTAGGTCGTTAAAGGCTATACTATAGGGCTACCCATAGATCCTTAAGATCTATTATATAGAGGTACTCATGGGTCCTTAAGATGTATACTATAGGAGTATCCACAAGTCCTCAAGGCTTATACTATGGGCACCTCTATATAATAGGCTTCGAAAAGCTGTGAGTAGTCGTAAACGGTCGATGATTTAATAAATCATAGATTAGTGGAATATATACCCAGTTGGACTGCGCACCTAATGTGACTGATACCCGGTCCTACTGAACTAGTGCCTAACTAACAAATACATATATAGATAGTTCATCCAAATACACAGTTCTGTGTGGAATGATTACGGCTATCATTTGAAAACAATGATTCAAATTGTGTCGAGGTTCTAAAAAGTTATGATCATTTTATTAATTATCACTAAGTGTTTATATGTTACATTTTTTTGTTGAAACAAAATTATTCTTGTAATGTTTGAGTCATTTAAGTCGAGCGAATTTTATTTTCTACATGTTTTTGCCAGTTATCAATCCGATTGAAAGTTTCAAACTGGTGAGTTTTCAGCAATTTTTTATCGTTTTTCTTATAAATTTTTAAGACACTAAAGTTAGGCTGTTTTGATCGATTTCTATGGCTTTAACGATCGAGAAATATGAGCTTGAAACTCTTCAACTAACAAATTTCTAGTCATCATTTAAATCACAGCTCTAAATATTGAGCTCACGCTCTCTCGTCGAATGATAAGGACCTCATATGATGTGGAATAAATTGATTATGGTCAATATGTGTTAGCCGAAGAGTTAACCAGGTATCAGAAGCTAAATTCAGTTAACGCGAAGATTTTTTACCTGGAAATTTCTAGCTCATTCTCTGGCCTACTTTTGAATGGCTATCACAAACTCTCAATGGCTATTAATTTCCAGTTCATCCTTTTGATACAAAAATATCAGAAAAGATTTCGTTATATTGAGAAAGTTACACTAACTGATAGCATTATGCAACTGTGTAAATATTTAGGTATAAGAATCCTAAAAATTAGAAGTCTAGTATTAAACAGTTCTTTGTTGCTTATTTTATTTTCCTATCAACAATGTTATCCTTTTATGAATTAAATAGCCTTTCAGTTATGTCAAGTAATGATTGCACATAAAAATAGATGAAATTTATCAATTCTTGTGAAGAAATAATATGTTTATTGAAGAAATTCTGAAAAAACAAATCATCGATGTTATCCAACGTTATTTGTTGTGAATTATTAGACGGAAAGATTCGAAAGAGTTCTTCCTTCGTTCTTACTGATAGTTTATATAGAATGTGACAGAGTAAAATAGAAATTGTTACCATGAGAAACTCTAAGTGTTATATAGTTTTACATTGTATGTTTTCGTGAATTTATAGTGATAAACTTTTCTCCAAAGAACTAGTTGGTTAGTTAATATATTAAACGAATTGATTTTCCTCTGATTCCATTCTATATTCGAATCGGCCGGTTTTCGACTGGTCCGGTCGAAAAAAGTCTATCAGTTCCAAATATGTTCCATAGCATTTGTGTTTATGACACTATGAAACATTCACTCGGTCACTCCTATTTCAAAGTATTAATTAATGATCAGGAAAATTTTTTACACAAGAAAACGGTTTGTTGGCTGCTCACACACCAGAAGTCAAATCTTTCGTCAGATCGTTTGATGCATATGATGACAAAAAAAATGAACCTGTGTTTTCGTTCTTTTTTTGTAATACTTAGGTCTGACCAAAAGTCCTCAGAGTATTAAAAAAATATAAAGATAAAGTTCGAGTTTTATTTTATTAAATGTTCAAAATAGTCACCATGACTATTTATACAAAGTTCCATCCTTTTTAATAGTTTGTCAAAAGATTTTTTAAATTCTTCTTTCAGCATGTTTTTTTCATCGCTTTGGATACTGTATGAGTCAATGATTTTTCATCTAGTTGATCAGTTAAATTAAGTTTGATGTAATCATTTAGCCAGTAATCACATGGTACAAGGTCAAGTGAGTATGGTTGATGCAACATTTTCTTCTGTTAAATAATTAATAACATCGAAACGAATATGAGATCGAGCATTGTCTTGGACCAATTTTATACCTTCTGTATCTGCTGACTTTCTTTGTTTCCATATTTCCTTCACGACAGGCTTGAGGCAATTTTCAGTATAATAGTCGTGATCTATAATATCGTCATTATCAACAGCATGTATAAGAAGAGGACCATCTGGTTTAAAGAAAATACAAAATAAATTTTTTGGTTCAATTTTACTTCGACGAACAATAGTAGTTGGTGATTCATCTTCGCCAACTCAGCTTGCATTTGTTGACTTGCGATGAATCTCCCTACTGTAAATCTACGTCTCATCATCTGTTATAATATCACATAATCGCCAAGAACCATGACGGAATTTCGCCAAATTTTCATGACAAAGTTTAACACGTTCTTGCTTTTGTTCATCAGTCAGTTGATAGAATACCCAACGTGATTTCATTTTTTTTCATCTTAAGATAATCGTGGATAATTTGCTCTATTGTACCATGAGAGAGAAATGTCTCAGCTAAAATATCATCATAAGTTGAATAAGGGTCATTGTTAATAATCTCTCGTACTTGTTCAATATTTTCATCTGTCAGCTCGAATACTGGACGACTAGATCGAGGATCATCATTGACATCTTTTCTTCCTTCACGAAAATGCTTTGCCCATTCTGCAACTGTTAGATATGATGGAGCCTTGGATCTTAAAGTTGTTGCAAGTTCTTCGTGAATCGTCTTTGAATTTATCCCCAAAATAGTTCAACTTTGGCCGAACAATGTAAGCTTCATATGTAAACTATAAACCTGGAGTTTACTTACGCGTCGATGTTTTTCTATTAGAACTAATAATCGATCTTAGTCCCGTATGGACGCGTAAGTTAGCTCCAAATTTGAAGTTTACACACTTTGAAATTCACTTCTTTTCACCTTCGAATTTTTATATAATATCAATTGTATTCATTATCCATTTTTGAAAAATTTTTTCAGTTCGAATTAAAGTTTATCGAAAAAAAACTATAACTAACGACGGAGGTACCCTAAGTGTCCCATCGGTTTAGAACTCATATTTTGCCTACAAGTAGACCTCAATTTGACTAGCAAAAACCTAAAAGGTTTCGTGCTCGTGGGCCTGTGAGGCTGCGTTACAATCTTTTTAGTGAATTTTTCCCCTATGGTTCTGGTTTACCCAAGGGGGGAAAAAGCGGATCCTGGTGGATCCTAGGATCCACAGGATCCATTAGGATCCACAGGATCCACCAGGATCCACAGGATCCACCAGGATCCACTAGGATCCACTAGGATCCACAGGATCCACTAGGATCCACAGGATCCACTAGGATCCACAGGATCCAAGGATCCAGGATCCGCTTTTTCCCCCTAGGGTTGAAAACGACGTCTTTAACACCGTCTACCCACAGGATGCGATTGATAGTGATGTATCTTGACCTAGCATAGAGCATGCGCATTTGCAGTATAGCTACGAACTTTGCTTTCTATTCGCTAGACCAATGTTGATTATGACGCATTCCTAATAATGAAAAAAAGAGTAGCTTTAAGAAACCAATATTCGCCAAACTTTGAAACAATTTCGCAATAGCTCATTGAGAAAATAACGATCCTATAACATACTAGAAAAATACACTCCCTTGCCTTCTCTTACAATAGAAACATCATCCTCTTACTTGAACTAACTACGCAACCAACAGATATCAAGCCATCTCGTGAGATGTAGCTGCATTCAGCCTGCTACACAAACTGAACATGAATTAATTTTTCAACACCAATCATGGCCCCACTACGGGATAACTACCGAACAACCTCATAGTGCTATTAAGGGTGGTCAACGTACCTATGTCTTCCCGACAAAAACAAACGTTCGTCAGGTCCATCAAACTTGATAGTAACAATTCAAAAGTCCTAAAGCACAATAATATATCACAACTTCGTTCCATTTTCTTGCCACACTTAACCAATCATCTACAATATTAGCTCTCAAACACCTACATCATATTTCATTCCATTCATCGATTCCTAAACTAATACACTCTAACTCTCCCTTCAATCATACAATTCCATAGTTCTCTCATGTTCTCCGATATTATTAAATTCAATGATCAATCGAACAGACATATCCAACTTGTACATGAACAATGTATTCCTTCAATTTGTTCATTTTCTTGAATTCCATGAATTCCTTAAGCTTCACGACCATTTTAGAGTATTGATCTCTGGAATATATATGAACCTTGAATTCCCTAGCCCTTTGATAGTATATGCCTCTAAAACATATACGAACCTTAAATTCTTTCAATTCCTTGATTTCCTTGATTTCCATGGCCCTTTTATAGTATATGTCTCTGAAATATATAAGAAACCTTAAATTCCTTGAATTCCTTGATTTCCATGACCCTTTCATAGTGTATTTCTCTGAAATATATATGAACGTTGAATTCTTTGAATTCTTTGATTTTCCTTGATTTGCCAATTTGTGGATGGTAGGTATATCTCACAAGAAGCTGGCAATCTATCGCCCATCAGACAAGATTCGGCAATATCGACCCGGCAGCAATGACATTCGGCTTCTGTAGTCTATACATATCAAAGAAAATATCGTACTTCTACTTTGAAAAAACATTTAAGTTGTAGGAAAATTTTGTCTTTTCTTCTAGAATTTAAATGTCGGGTGGAGATTCTAAGCCATATTTTTACTAAGTATGTGGCCGAACTTTTTGATACTCCTGAGTATTCCTATCTACACGCCGCCATAGTTGAGTGATTATGTTGCCTGGCACGCACGCACAAGATACTGTGTTCAAACTTCAGTAACATCATCCATAGAATGAATATGGACAAGTCACTAACGGCTAAGTTGTCTAAAAATCATTCATTCCACATGAATCATTCGTGCTGGCTATATCTTTAGTCAGCATGTTGGACGGAAGAGGATGTAGATACCGCCATCTGTAAAAAGAAAAGACGATGGAACCCGGCTGCATGTGGAAAACTAATAATAATAACCGCGGCCGGCTCCTACGGGCGATAAGCCCATGGGACGTTATTACTATTATTCTTATCTATATGAATTGTGTTGAGTGCGAATCTGTTCTGGAACTTTATATGCAAAGGTTGAAGGTCACAAATAAGATGATACATGGAACTTCTCAGATACACCTAGATACCCATTGATACTTTTAATCTAGGAGCACACTATTCCTCCGTGATAAATTTTCACCATTTCAGCCATTCAAGTTCTCCTGAAACTTTTCTGGTTTGCAAGTCGCTTTTTAGGCATAAGACTCGTAATCATCTTGCACAATCGGTAAGGCAGGACTTCATCGGCCTTCAGACGCTTCAAAGGAATCGCCCGACTAAGCAAGCTAACGTCCCAGTCACTTCACACGCTGTTGCATAATACTTGGCGCGGTCATGATGAATAATAAATCTTCATCGTTGACAAATGTTCTCAGGAATAAGGGCCAAAAACATGAATCGCGAATCAGATTCTTCAGAATCGACTTTTGAGGCGTTGTGCCTGAAACTCAGGCGTCGATTCAACAGTGAAGAAAGGTCACACCATAATCCTATCGATAATAACGTAGTTTCTCTAGGGGATTCACATTATTAGCCTGTGCTTTGATCCTTTCGAAGAGGCGGTAGTAAAAGCCATGACCCTACATTGACGGAGTCTTATTGATAACCGACCCAGCGCGATGACGCGGCCTTCTTTCAGTACTCGATTCAACTCGCTAGGAAATTGATTCATCGAAGACACACATGTATAATCTAAGTTGCGGCATAAAAGAGAGCAGATGAGACCACTTTTTGACACACCATGAAATTCGTTTATTCATATTGCAGTAGAATGAAGACCATTCTTGATCACATTTTTCAACTTTATTCTGAAAAAAATTTACATCGGCGATTTTGGTCCCTGCGGTCTTTCACAGGTATCATGAAAAACTATTGGCTTTTTCTGCAAGCCAAAACTAAGTGTGCTTGCAGATTCGGGGGCGCTGATTCCAAATATCATAATAAAAGCTCTCAAAACGATTGTATTAGTTAAATAGTGCTAACAACAACTCTGTAGACCTCATTTTTCGCTATTGAGGCCCTCATAAAAAATTTGTTCCCTAAAATTTAATAAAAAAAAGTTATCTAACTCATAATTTTGATTTCTCTACAAATCTAGCCATTTTACACCGACAAAAATGTGATCTTAGAAAAAAAGCGGTAATATGAAGGCCAAAATTCAAACTTTTTATGAGGGCAACATGGTCGCAACGTTATATTTTCACTATACCGATAGATTTTCGTATTCTATCGATTAGGAATGTAAAAAATGTAGAAAAAACTGTGTAATAGGATCACAGACCCGAATACATGTAAGATCTTGAAATCAATAGCACTGGTCACGGAACTTTCTTTTGGAATCTTTATCATAGTTCCGGATTTATTGGAAGTTTTTTTCGTTGCTTTGAGGGGTGAGGGTGTGATTACAGTGATTCTGCCATATGTGGGGTAAAGAATCTGTTAAAAGGAAAAACGACATATTTTCAACAGTTCCGGAACTATGGTACCGATTCCAAAAGTTCGGCTTGTGGGCAGCCTTCCAAATCAATTGATACATAGTCCATCTTGTAGAGAGAATGCATCTTATTTCGCGGTGTTGCACATTGCGGAACCAGTTCTGCCCAGGATCAGTTCCACCCAATTCCGGAATTCCTGCCCGTGATTAGGTCTCTCCATTAGCTTCATGCGTACTGCTGTGCTTAAAGATTAATCGATTGAATTACTACCTAATTCGGATGCGAGATCCCTCGAATTGAGTCGAGGCGAAATTGGGTGGAATTTTTCGGAGTTCCTAGGAATTTCTACCCAACTCTTGAATTTCCAGGATATCTGGGAATTAATGGAACTTGACCAATGTTGCGTAGGACTTTTACGTCGTATGACGATCAGGTTCTCGGAGCAGAACTAGTTCTGCAATATTGCACATTGCGGAATAGAGTGACCGCTCCTTTTAGAGGCTAATGACCTATACATACAGTAAAAACATTCGGGCACCCCTGTTGTCTTTCGAGAGATATATGCCTCTCACAAGACATCAGGTATTATTCCACTGGAGTAAAAGTTTTGAGGGTGAGGGTGAGGGTGAGAATGTCGAACATTTGTTTTTTTTCTGTCATAAACAACGTAACGTTTATACCTACGATTCTCTCTGTATTTTCAAATTATTTTTAAACTGAATAGTTCCTCTCGCTTCCATGTCAGCCTTTCACAACTCCATAAGCATGATATCACACTGATAACACTAGTTCAACTAGTGGCACGCATCCAGTCCTATTCATCGCTGTAGCGACCATAATCAATGATCATGCGCATCGAACACTAAACGGCTGTTATGGGGCTTTTTGCACATAAAAAACATACGCTTACACCTCGGCCCTCTCACTCTCAAGATGGTACACTTCAATAGCTTGCGAAGAGAGAGAGAGTTAAACAAAAGATTGTTTTCATTTTTTTTTTCTTTGACTAGCCAATTGAAATTTGAGTTTGTGCTTCGATAATTCGTGAATAAAGGGTGAAAAATATTTTTCTCATTTTTTCTTCTGCTTACGACGACGTGATATATATAAGCGACAGCATCCCTCTCAACTCACATACATTCGTATTTTTCTTAACAAGCTGTTCTTCATCATCAATTGTCGATGGGCAATTCAAAAGTATGGCTCGAGCCAGTATGTTAATACTAGTCACGTTTTTACTCATTATCATTATTGAATATGGCGAAGCAAGCTTCTCTTATTCGGCCAATTCAATCACAATGTCACCATTGCTTTTCTCATTAGATGATCATATATGTAATGCTTGAACTTGAATTCAACTATTAAATAGTTGCACTTTCCTCAACTATTCAAGTATTCAACTATATACAATATATAAGGATGAAAGCAAAACTCCGTGGGAGCAGTTGAGGGCGAGAGCAAAACCCTATGGGAGTAACTGAAGGTAAGGGCAAAACTTGACAGACTCGATAGAAGATGAGGGTAACACCCTGCAACCACAGCTGGAATAATGGAATACTTCAATAGTTGAAAAATCGAATAGTTAAAAAAGTTCAACTACTCAATAATCGAATAATTGAATTCAACTTTGAAGTTTGACACTATTGACGCCACTTCGTTGACAAGTTATATTGCCAACAAGCACTTGAAGGTGAGGGTGAGAGTGAGAGTGTGAGGGTGTGAGAATATGGGGCAGCTAAGGCTGAGGATGAGTAAGGGTGTTTTGTGGAAACTACTAGATTTATTAAGCTATCGAGGGAATGTTCTTAACTGCTAATCACCGATAGAACTTATATTTTGTCCATATGTATGGCTTTATGGGGCTAGGTAAAGCTTAAAATGATTTGCCCCCATACACTATCCTTCTCGAGGTATCACAGTTTTACTCGACTTTTTGACCTTCGGGAAGAAATACATGAGAAAATTGGGTCACAGGATTTTAGTCTGAAATTTTTGCCTACAGATAGGTCTCATAGTCCTTAGGATGCCATAAAAATTTTAGATCAAAAAAATTTTTTCTTATTGTGATGTTGCGTTTTCTAAACATGGTTATATGTCGCAAGGAAGCGTAAGAAAAACCGAGTATTTTCGACATTTAGTATCTCAAGAGGAGAACATTCTTTTGAGCTGAGATTTTTAAGATATTTCAACGAGCATGAGATCTGTCTATAGGCAAAAATTTTAATTCAAAGTCCTGCAATTCGATTCTACCATATAGGTCTTCCAGAAGATCGAATGTTGAGTAAAACTATCATAACTGGAGAAAGACAACATGTCGGGACGAATCCTTTAGGCTTTATCTAGCCTCATCGACCCCTACTTATAGGCAAAAAATATGAGCTCTATCGATGATTAACAGTTTACAACGTTCTCTCGTATGATATGGACAAATTTTAGTGACACTGTGTACTTGTCGGCAAAGTGATTGCGTTTCGTTTCAAGTACACGGGTAGCGTTCCAGTCACCACAATATAAAGTAAAATACATGTGTCACCTCTAATTCTGGATCCATAATGATCCCAGAACCCAAGTTTGCTACTATTAGGAATAAGGTGTGCTAAATAGTCAGCCAAACGAACTCCAATATTCCTCTGATCGTCCCAGAATAGTTGACTAGGATCCTGGTGAGAATTATGCGTGCATCTCGTCATCTTTCTGTATTTTATCTTCTTCAAATCTTTCTATCCATCTCTATGCAATAGTTGAATTATTTAGATCCTACTGAGATTCATCCCTACATTATGCTATGCTTGGTTATGCCACTCACTTGATAACCTTTCTTCCGCCTCTCGAAATTAGTTTGCCAGAACCCTCATAAAAGTAAGAATACAAAAATGTTTTTATATTTTTCTACCGACAATCAACACTTGTTTTTGAATCGCTCGTCTTTGTTGCAATGGGCTCGAAATATGGCACTGTAATCGATTTATCCCCATATGAACTCCACTTTCACACATGAATATGACAGATCTCATAATGATCTCTTTGACAATTACACTGAAAACGATTTTTATGGTCTCCCTTATTTCTTTATGATTCTCATTCCTTGGAAGCATTTATGCGAAATATATAGTGATCTCGCGTCATTTGATTGGAATCTAGTCATAACTATTTTATGTCATTGTTTCTCTAACGATCGATCGATTGATAGGTATATATTCATTATGGATAAACTATTTTCAGATCACGTACATCCTTCTCTGTACAACTTAACTGATCGTCTCCCTTAGGTGTAACGTCGCCTTGATAACTCTGCTTAAAGATGGCTGCTGCTGCAAAGTTCTCTTTTTGGCTGCTTCTTATTGTCGTGCTAATGGCAAATATCATGGCATTTCCAAATTATGATAAGAAAGAGGAGTCGATATCAAGTGTACAAAACCTGGATGAAAAGCCACATAGCAGAAATAAGATTCTTTCATTTTCAACGTAGATCTATTCATCGAGCGAGCTTCATTCAAACTCAAATTGATGAGAAGATATTCCTCAGGTCTAATTTCGATTATTCATCTACCATATAGTCTTTTATTGTATCACCCAGCTCACATTGCTATTCTAAAGTAAAAAAAATCTGAATTAAAACAGAACAATATTCAGTTTTTATGAGATATCTGATTGTACAGTGAGAATCGAACATTACGTTAAAATATGTTAAATATTTAAATATAAGCCTCGTATGGATTATTCCATTTTTATGTACCATTCTGTACTATCATAGATTTCGAAATTCTGTTTGGACATGAACAACATATGTAACTAAAATCTTCGTAAAGATCATTCATGTGTCATATGATTTATAATCATACGACATACTCTATAGGAACATTTCACGATAGATAAAGTAGTTCAATAAAAATAAGACATCCATCAGTTGCACAATCGTTTTACATTCGGTTAATGTGCAATCTTAGGATTCAAGTGAATAGTATAATTGAATTGATGAATCGTACACTCCAGTGTGCAAATAATTCATTAATCTCATTGTATGACATCGTATGCTGTTTCTAAACAGTACGATTAAAGTACTGGGAATATTTGATTTGAATTATTTTTTGATGAATTAATTTCTTACGTATTCACAAAATATGAAACTTATGCTGAATTTCTTGCAGAGTTTGATAAGCTATTCGTATAGAAGTTTACATGAATGAATCATTTTTCGTGTAATTGTCCACTGAAAAACTTATTGCAAGTTAAGTTTATCTGAACAAAATATATGAATCCAATTAATATATGAACAATTCATCTGCTATGTAATCTAACTAAACGATTGTTTCAAATGTTTTAATTTATGACAGCATATTATTCCAACCAACATCTTAAGGAACTTTTCATCTATCGTGTTTTCTCCGACAATATTATTAACTTCATGGAATTTTTTTAAAGGAAGCCAAATTTTTTAATGAAAACTTAGTACAAATAATTCATTCGTCGTGTAATATTTCAGCTGATTCAGAATATCAAACAGTATTTCAACCAAATAAGATACTTAAATGTGGAAAAGTTGCATGTTGCATTATACATTTACTATATCATACTTTCTGAGAGGAAGATCCGGAACTTTTTCATTTCAATCACACAGTATTGGATTTCTTTCCAATTTTTTTCATTTTCTATTCAATCTTCCATCATAGTATAAGTTTCTACTTTTGGCTATGAAATAACCAAAGTATGTAAATTGAAGCTGAGTATAAAATATTTATTTTCTTTGCGATCATTGAGCATTTCTACTATGAGAAATCTAAAATTTGAACAGAAGAACATTTTTGAATCGGCATTTCTTATGCAATATCCATTGTCCATGTGATTATAAGACATCTCAGTTACCGAAAATGTAGATTTTCAAGAGACATATATTCGAATTGAATTTTTGTATTAACTATTCATTTTTCTTCTGATTGCAAAAATTTTCATTTAAAAAAAATTTAAAATTTGAAGATAATAATATATTTGAAATGAAGTTTGCTACTATGAACCGTGCAGTTTTCCTCCGATTACAGATAACTTAAGCTCGTCAGAAAGTAGAGTATAAAAAGAGCAATATATTTGACTGAAAGTTTGTTATGAACTATTCACTTTACGCGTGATTAACTAGCATTTAAGTTATATAACAATAATAGTTGGAAGCGAAGAATATATTTAAATAAAAGGTTAATGTAAATTATTTATTTTCTTTCTGATTGAAAATTATTTCAATTTATTAGAATACGGCTCTTTGATAAATCAATGTATTTTAATGACCATTTTTTACCACCTATTAATTATCCTTATATTTATAGAATTTGTCAGTTCAAAGTAATTTAGAGATTGAAGACAAGAATATACTCGAATAGAACTTTGCTATCAAATATTCATTTTTCTTCTCATTCTCATACATTTCAGTTAGTAAAAATTTAGACTTAAAATGAGAATATATTTGAATACAATTCACTATAAATTATTCATTTTCCTTGTGAGCACAAACGATTTCAGTTACGTATAACCTCAAGTTTCAAATGAACAATATATTTGAGTTAATATTTAATACAAATGAATCGTTTTTGTTGTGATTATCGGGTATTTGAGTTTGTTGAAATCTAAAATTGAAAAGAACAATGTGTTGGAATCAAATTTCGAATGATCTATTCCCTACTGTTAGCATTATGAATCATTTTAACCATGCGAAATGTGAAGTTTGAAGAGAACAAAATATTCGAAAGGGAGTTTATATGAACCATTGATTTTTCTTGTAATTATTGGGGAATTCTGTTAGCTAAAATGTAATATTTGAAGAGAACTAGATATATGAATTGAATTTTTGTATGAACTAATCCTTTTTCATGTGATTACAGAGAATTTTGCTGAGGGAAAATGTGAAATTTCAATAGAACAATACATTTGAAATGAAGTTTGCTATAAACTATTCGTTTTTCCCCGGTTACAAATTATTTCAGTTCATTAAAATGTATATAATTAAGAGAACAATACATATGAAATGAAGTTTATTATAAACTATTCAGTTTCTTTGTGATTATAGAGCACTTCAACTATTGAAAATGTAGAGTTTCAATAGAAAAATATATTTGAGTTAAAGTTTACTATGAAGTATTTGTTTTCCTTGTAATTATCGACCATTTCAGTTCATAAAAGTATAGAGTATTAAAATAACAATATATTTGAATTCAAGGTACATATGAACCGTTCATTTTTATTCGGACAAACTGCTATGTGATTTCGGGGAGATGTAGAGTCTCAATAGAATAATATATCTGGATGGAAGTTTACTATGGAATATTCACTGCCGTACTGATTATAGAGAAATTGACTTAGTTAAAGTTTAAAGTTAGATGAGAGCAATATATTTGAATTGAAGTTTTCTATGGAATATTCATTGCCGTTCTGATTATAAAGAAATTGATTCAGTTAAAGTTTAAAGTTTGAATAGAAAAATATATTTGAATTTAAGGTTTGTATGAAATAATCATTTTCATTCTGATTATGGAGAAATTCAGTTAATTAAAGTATAGAATTTGAATATAGCAATATATTTGAATTTAACTTTCGTATGAAGTATTCATTTTCCTTCCTATTTATAGAGAAACTCAGTTAGTTAGAATGTAAAGTTTGAATATTGTAATATATTTGAATTCAAGTTTTCCATAAGTTATTCGTCTTCATTGTGATTATAGAGAAATTCAGTTCGTTAAAGTATAAAATTTGAATACAGCAATATGTTTGAACTGATGCTCCTACAAGCTATTCGTTGCACTTGTGATTATTTAGCATTTAAGTCGTGAAAAATGTAAAGTTATAAGAAAAAACATTTTTGAATTCGAGTTTATTATAAACTAATCGCTTTCCTTGCAAGTTATCAATTGTCATAGTTAGTAGAAGTGAACACTTTGAAATAGGTACATATTTGAGTTGACGCTTACGGTAAATGAACTGTTCGATGTGTTTGTAGTTGCCATTCGTTGGAGTTAATAGAAAGGAGCATTTACAAATAAGAATATATTCGAATGAGAATTCTAGATAAACTATCCATGTTGATTGTGATTATTGCACATGAAATTCAGATAAAATTGGTAGTTCGAACTAGAAAAACATTTGAATAGACAATCTGTTGGGACTAACTATTTTTCACCTGTGTTTGGTTTTATTTATCTATATCAAAACCTAGATTTAAGTAGAGCACAATGTTTGAATCGAAGATTTCGATGAAATTTTCACTTTTAGTGTGATTAGCTAAGATAATAGTTAATGTAAAGCTATAGTCTAAAAAGAGCAAACTGCTTGAATGCAAAATGTGTAGGAAGATAATTCAGTTGTAAGACGATGTTCATTGATATTAGAAATTGATACAGTTATATCAATAGGAGTGCAACATTTGAACAACGAAACCTATATGGTACATCAACTACGGCCATTCCAACCACTACGACAAAAGCAAAGATCAAGGCTAGATCTGTGTTAAGGTAAGCTAATGTAATTTAAAGTAACTTTGACGTGGCATGCAGTCACCCTGAAATAACTTGAAGTATCTCTTACTACTTAGAATCGTGTTGATGCTCTATGATATGAATGAAAACTACCATGTCTTAGCCTTTGTAGCCTTTAAATGAATATAGTCGCTAGTTTTGCACCAACAAATCAACTTTAAAATATACGATTCCGTCAATAGGAAATTAATTTTCTTTATTTAGTTATGTGCTCAGCAACTACTCCTATAAACGACCTCTGGACATAATAGTCATCGTAATGCACCAGTTAGATCTCATGTATACTACATAGCTGCATTTCTTTTTAAAATTTGACTTTGAACTTGTGACGCAGCAGCAAACACACAAACACTTGACACATCTACATGGTCAATGTAAACTACACCCTAATTTTCCCCGTAGTTTCTTCACAGTATGGTTCTTTGATCTCAAATTTATATGTAAGATATATTGGTTATTGCACTGCTTATAATCAATATTTCAACTGTAAATAACGCGAAATGGATAAGAAAAATGCAATTCTATTTCAAGTACTGCTGTCTATTTCAGAGTTAAATGACTGTAGATATTTTTTGAATAACTTTTGATGACACAAGGTAAAAAATAAAGGTTTTTGTCATTAGAAAAAGAAGGCTTGACCACATCAATACGTGTTAATATATGATTGATTAGTAATGGATCAATGAGGTGCATTCTCGATGAATGCTTTGGGTACTTCTATTTGAACATATTTTTCAGTTTAATCCTATATGTTAATTTATCTAGTGGTAGAAAAATTTGTTCTCTTTCGATTTACTCAAGGCTGACATTTCTAGCTTGTTCCGTTCAGAAATTATAAGAATTTTCCTAAGACTTCTAATTTCAGTCAATTAATCTTGGATCAACGAGAAAAATATCTGGATGAGGTAATCTACCGTGCTGAGTCGAATAGTGATATTTGATTTTGGTTTCAAAACCATCTTATACTGTTTTAAGAAATTTCCTAAATTTCACAATATTTACTGCTGTATCATATGAAGCCACATATGAGAAATATTGAGATAATACCGTAAGATGGTTTCGAATCGAAAAACAAATATCACCATTTGGCTCAGCACGATGAATTACCCTCATCTCAAATACTTTTCTCGTTAGTCCAAGATCAATTGATTGAAATTAGAAGTCTTAGGAAAACCTTTATAACTCTTGAATGGAATAAGCTAGAAATGTCGGTCTTCCGTAAATCAAAAGAAAACAAATTTTTCTACCAATAGATCAATTAACATATAGGGTTAAGTTAGGAAATATATTCAGACAAAAATGCTCAAAACACTCATCGAGAATGCATCTCATTGGTCCACTACTAATCAATTATATCTTAACATGTATTGATGCACCAAAGTCTTCTCTTTCTAATGGCGAAAACTCGACTTTTTTATTTTATTCCGTCAACAATGAATATGAAACTCATTGTAAGTCATCACAATGGATACTCATTTAGTTCTCTATTAAGTTGCACTCGTCCTGAAGCTTCCTCTCTGTTTGTGGAATGAAGCATGTAAGTAAATGTAACACAAACCTCATTTTTAGGTAAAAAGGTTAGATTTCATTTATCAAAAATCCATTTTACAGCCATTCTGGAGATAGAATACGATTTCGTCAACAGAAGACGCAAAACTAGTGCTTGTTATGTAGGAATACTTAAACTGATCTGCTCTATCATACCTGAAAAAAAAATGGAAAAAAGCTAAAAGTAAAGGATTCAAAATTTGAAAGTTTTCTAGAAAACTTTCAAAAAATCTAACAGAAACGATCGAATTTTTCCCTCTTTCATAGAGTGACTTATTTCATAGGTGGCTATAAAATGAAAAAAACAGACGCCAATCGTTAGCATATTCTGTTCGAAAGATGAACAGAACTTCGTCTATTTTAAGAAGTTGAAAAATCTCTCATTGTCACGATTATGTGAAGTTAAGAGTCATGCGTGACAAACTATTTCATGGCTTGAATCTCGTTTTTCCCGCTTTGAAAAAAAAACTTTCGATTCAATTTATTATCAGCTGTTTCACCCGAAAGGCAACTGTAAATATTTGAATATAATTCTTCTCGATGCTCAGACAAAATTTCTATGAAACGATGCGGCATTAAATTGTTAACAGTTTTGTATACTTCCTATGATCTTGGAGATTTATATTTATTTTTATACAAAATTTGGTAAGTTAACATTATTAACACTTTTAGAAAGCGTTTTCCAAGCGTCTTCGATCGTGATGTTTTTTTTCTAATTTTGTATCATTTCATGAACAAATTAATAGTAAAGGATCAGTGATATTGCTGAAAAACTGAAATTGATGACAAGAAAGAAGAAAAAGGTGACATAGATACTAGTTATTTTGATGATATCGTTCAATGTTCTCAATACTAGCTAATCAAAGCTATTATATTTTTTGTTCACTCTATTTCAAAAATTCGTGTCACACAAAGTAATCTCTTCAGGAGTTCCCGATATCATGCAGAAATATACTAATTTGTGGGACAGCGTCTTTTTCTATTGTGTCCCAAATACTGTTTCTCTGGTCTCGCGAGACAAACGAGATTTTTCAGGATTTGAAACTGCCCCAAAACACACTAGTAGGCTCCTATTAAATTCTATTCATTATCAAGTACATAGAAAAGGATTCCTCAGTCAAAATCGCGATTAGCAGGATCCATGATTATTCCCATTAGTAAGCATAAAAACGCTCATGGCTACTTGCTCTACTCATCCTCACCCACTTATCGTCTTATTATCAATAAAAAATTCACGGTTCCTTATTGTTTTTCTTTCGTTTTCTATATTTTTCCATTTCTATTTCCTCAACTACACTATAAAGTCACAAGCAGCTTCAGTGAATATACCTTATTTTAACTCGATGATGAAAACAATCAAGCAACTCTACTTCAGTTCCTACAGTCTTTTCGGAATTCTATTGCTTGTCGCTATAGCTTTCACTTTTCATTGAATATCAATAAAATCAAAACCGCTAAGACCTCGATTTTCCTTTTTTCCATTATTACAATAACAATTTATTCTAGCGATTCTGCTGATCCTGCTAATGCTGATTCTTCTATTAGTACGAAGTTTGACATTCTTAGTTATGATGATTTTGTTGCTTATCGTGCTCGTGCTCGTAGTAATTTTGCTGCTCTTTCTGGTGATGCTGCTCGTCTTGGTCTTACTTCTCGTTAAACCAGGTATGTTGTGCTAATAAAGAATTTCAATGAGAAATTATTGTACGTTTTGTTTAAGATTACATCAAAAATCAGACAAGACCATCAATCATTATCAATATCAAAAGACATTTTCAACTAGTTAGTATCCTCTACTCACATTCTCAAATATTCTTCCTCCTTACATTTTCTGTATTTTCCTTTTTTTTTATTCTAATAAAATATACATATTGACAACGTCTGCTACGTAGCTTCCTGAGAAACTCAGGAAAAATATGAAATCATTATGAAAAACGTATTGTTTTCTTTAGAAGCTCAAAAGCACCAAGTTAATTTATTATTGATTTCATCATGATGGAATCACTAGTATTTTTTTTTTAGAACTGTTCTAATAAAATCAGAGGAGTAATGCAGTATCACAATCATATTTTCACATTGTTTGAGAGTCTTCTCAAGTAGCTGTATACTCTGCAGTGGTATTCACTTTACAGTTAAAATGAATTAAATTCTCTGATGTGTCAAATACAACGATAGTGCGTGAACACAATTGTTTTTCTGCGTTTAAAACTTGATTGAAGGCTCTGGTAAGTTTTCCATTAAAAAAAGGCAAACCATTTTCTAGGGTCGATTTCATCAATCGGTCTCAAATCATATTGAACATTCTACGGTTTTTATGAGAGGTCTAGCTTACCAGTTTCGACTCAAACCAGTGTCCTCACATTATTCGTCAAGAAACAATCAGCACATATTTTGATTGATAGTCGTTCGTACTGTTAGGCATCACAAGAATTATTTTTTTCAAAAAACGAAAACAACCATTTTTTTTTGCCTTGAACACACTGTATGACGATTTTCTGTTACTAACATTCAACATAAACTTTCACCACTTTTGCGTTTATGAAAACTTTCTTCAAGTACAATTGACTTCAAGAGCTTTTCTTTCATTCCCTGCTGCACTACATTCTGTATCCATTTTCAAAGAGAGCTCATGGTTACCATCTGCTAATGGCAGCAACCAAACATGATGTTCTGTTTACATACCTTGCTTCAGTTTGCATGTATTCCCATGTAACAAAACAAAAAGAAAGAAAGAGATCTCGTAATTTCATTTAAAAAAAAGAAAACGTAAGAGCATACGATTATTTAGCTGAAGCAAAACCAGTTTTAACAATAGTTAGGTCATCCATTGCATACTGATACTACAACGATTACTCTGCCTAACTGAACATAACTGGAAGCAAAATCATCAATGCTACAACAAAGAACCAGAGCTTGATCCATAAAAGAACAATCATCATCTAGATAACAATGATAGCTATTGCAGATCGTTTTATAACTTAAAAATATTTCCACATCTTCCATCAGAAGCTGAAACTATCCCTTTTAGACACTTTATAAAAATCAGCATTACATTACACAACAGATGACTACGCTCATACAAGCATGAATTGCATCCTAAAATTCACTATAGATTCCAAAAACAGAAGTATTGCCATGAATCTTCAAATCCATACATATATATTGCTTCGGAACTCAGATTTTTCGAGTTCTTTTGCTGATATACTTACGTATCCATCTATTGACACATTATCCTCGACAATTTTGAATTCTAGAATTGTTGCGCGTGTGTATAACCAATTCCGAACTAGGAATCAGCTATTCGTGAGTCGAGGCCGAATGAAGTGGGTAACTGCAGTTTGTACAGAAGTTCATGACTTTTAGGGTACCATGAAGTTCTATGATCTATTCAAACAATAGGAAGCCCTCCGAATCGCACGAAATCTCGCGAAGTTGCACCAAACCATGTGCATCAGTGGTATCGTGCCATAAAATTGAGTTATTTTATGCAATTAATCTAAGTACTTGGATGAGATCACGATGCAGCGCAAAGATAATTTTACACAATCTTCTTGTAGTTCTCTTCTTGATTTTGATCAAGCATGAAAATCGTTATCTAGTTCTTTTGGAAGCTGTATATTAGAGACAATTTTGTAGAAAACAAAGCACGAATGAAATGTTATTCATACAATGAAGAAAAGACAGATTCTCGGATCCTGAGGTCATATGGAGTTGGTACAGGAGTCACCCTTCACAGAACGTGTTTTCTTTCGTTTGTAAACACTAGCGTCCGCTAGTATAGTTAACGTGACTTTTCGTTATGAAACTGTTTTTTCTCTTTTTCTCGTGCAGTTCTTTCTGTGTATTCATCCGCCTCTTCCGCTCGTCAATTATCTTGCTAGGTGATATCGCTCTTGTTCATCTTGATATCATTCCTTATAGTATGCAATGCATTTGTGACCGCCTTTGTTCATCGCGTACGACTCTGGATGGGTCATCATTAGAAAATTGCGGAGTCGACTTTTTTCATTCCGACTCCGACTCCGAAAATTTCTTTTATAGTGGAGCGACATCTCAATTAAATAAAGACTAAACATTGTAAAAAGATAAAAGCGAGTTAGATTCAGAAATCTTCTTACGACGGAAGGTTCTCATGGTGAACTTTTCAGGGATAATAAGGTTCCATACCTTCTGAAAAATCATCATAAGTCTCTTAACTGAAGGCTTGAATTTTAATATTGTAAAGACAAAACATAATGTGGTTCGGGGCAATATGAGATTTTCAATGGTGCTCTTTCATATGGCCTGAACCACACTATGTTTTGTCCTTATAATAGTAAAGTGAATTTTTTTGGTATTTCGTAGAAAACACTGTTTTTCTATACGTTGGTAAAGTTAGCGGCAGATTCGAGTCAAACCTTCGATAGCTAAAACTATGATTTTCAGATTTTTTTCTAGCACCACCGATCTGCCAAAAATCATAGTTTAAGCTATCAAAGATCTGAGTATGCCATTGGATAGAACTCATCGAGTTGGACAAGACACAAGTATTCTCAGGATTGGCATAGTGAAGGAAATGAATATAGACAGCTTTTACTCGAATATCTTGCCACAATTTTATTGGAAAAACACTGTATTTTAAGATTTTCTCGGTCATACTTTTAACTATGAGGAAGCTGATTGCACCAATGGATAGAGCTCGTCGAGTTATACCAGACACATTGATAAGCTGCTTCGGCACAGGTTAATGTGTGAATAGTCGCTGGAAAATCTCGAATCTACCATTAGCTTCACCAAAGTCTGGAATTCCCTAAAACTTGATAAAACCGCCTACAATTCGCTCTGAAAGGAATTCCAAATATCCAAGACTGGTTCCAGATATAGTTCGATACGTTCAATCGAATCCACATATTATTTTTCCGCCTAGATCCTTCCTTGCTCGGTACAACAGCAAAATTTTTAGATAAATAAAATCCAATACTCTTCATGGAAATAGTCGTTAAGAATGCATCATTATTCTTGCAAAAAGTAATTTAAAAAATACTGTATATCGGAAAAAATATAATTTGAATATTTTTGGAGTGGTATGTGGGTATTGTAGAGAGCAAGAAAGGATCTGGAAGGAAAAATAATATGTGGAATCGATACAGCGTATCGAGATACATTCTGGGAGTAGTCATCATGTATTTATTTTATTTTGGTCAGAGTATTTTCATAATTTAACTTCTATCATAAAAACATATTATGCCAATGGATTATTCATAGAAAAGAAGTATATAACAAAGGATTAGATTGTAATAGATATTTTTAAATTATACTTTGCAAACATATATATTCTCAAATAGATAATATTAAGAATTTCTACGAAATAATCACAAAACTTCCATCATCAATTGTATGATATATAAGTATGATTTCATCACTATTCAAAGCGTAAATATATAATAGACTATTATCCTTGAGATCATCTACTATCACCAATATAGAATCACTGTTATTATCAGATATACTTATTCTTAAGTTGGTAAAAGATTCATTATCATATGTAAGAAAAGTATTGATTGACTACAACAATGTTCAAATAATTATCTTTGTTAAAGCCATCTACAACTAGAGATAATGAACAAGATTTAAAATTAGGTAAATATATTCTTCCTTGTATAAATGTTATATACACATATACAAGAAATACACCTATATTATTGTTGTTAAAATTAGCAATACTAGGAACTAATGCCAGTGGAAAATATAATTTTATTTAGTCAAATTTGCATCATCAATCTCAAGGAGTATACCAATAAAATCAATATTAAGATTAGTAAGAGCAATATTTGATTGACTATCATATTTTAAATTTTAGATTATAATAGAAATTGAATGAGAAGCAAACACAGTAGACTAAGTTGTTTGATAAGTCAATATTTCAAAATCATATTGATCTATAAATACTTGTTATACATTCAAAAAAACAACAGATTTTTTTGTGAAGAATGACAAATATATGTAATATAATTTGCTTTTGAGGTAAAGTAATGTTCGCTTGCATAGAAAGAGTTAAGTTTTAATAATAAATGTTTTGATGTTTATTCCATCGAAGGAATTGTTTAATTCGATTGATATTTCGTTTGGTATTTTCACAAAACCAATGTCTAGGAGAATAATAGGTAATGTCAAATAATCTCGAAAGAAAAAATCTCGAAAACAAAATCCCGAAAAAAAAATCTCGAAAGTAAAAAATCCCGAAAGTAAAAAATCTCGAAAACAAAATCCCGAAAAAAAAATCTCGAATAAAAAAATCTCGAATAGTATATAATGAACGTTAAGATATGAGGGATTGATTAAAAAGAGATATATTATAAAAGAAATAGATAAAGATGCAGTAAATGATTGTCCATCAGTGGTGTGAGAAAAGCGTTTTGGAATATCAAAATCTGTAGTTGTCGGTAAAACAGGAAAATCTTGACGTCGAAAAATATTCAATCCTGCACCTAGGTTGTTACAATAAAACGTATTTTTTGAATTTTTCTCAATAGATGTAAAGGTCTATATACTTACGAGCTTTATTAGCAGTTGAAACTTGTACGAGAGCAGTGGTTGAGAGTTTTGCACGACCTAGTTCTTCTTCATATATTTGGCCAATAGGTAAAGTTTCTTGTTTTATTCTGGACTTGACGATGTTTTTGAAGGATCGAACCTCTACTTCTTCTGGTGAGGGTAAATGACAATGATCATCACCAGTCTGCTTAATTAATTCACCTGTATTCGTTTTTGTATGAGCACGATCATTGCAATCCTTTATTTTACATACCCAATAGGTGACGTTTGGTGTGACCTTATTTTGTTCATAAATGTAATCGTCGATGACGAGAAGATTTTTTCCTTTATTACTTGTAATAAAGGTGTGAGAAGGTTTTTTATTTGATCTTTGTCCTGGCATAATCGATGAAATTTAGAATGTAGAAAGATAAAAGATCAAAATCAAATAAATATCCAGAGTAGAAATGACGTTGTCTTTTAGTCGAATAGAAACAATGATATTAAATAAACAATGAGAAAAAGAGAATGGTTTCATTCTATTATTGAAAGTAAAGAGACAGAATCAAATTAGGTCAAAAAAACATCCATTACACTACAGTGCAGAAATGAAGAAAAACCAATTGATATTATTCTTACATACGACCGAAGAATAGAATAACATTTTCTAGATTTTTCTTTTCGATATTATTTTTTCGGGATTTTTCTTTCGAGATTTGTTTCTTTCGAGATTTTTTACTTTCGGGATTTTTTTCTTCGGGATTTTTTCTTTCGAGATTTTTTTTTCGAGATTATTTGACATAATCGAATAATAACATATGTTAATATCCAACACTTCTTGATAACATTCAAGTGCGTATATCATATTGTCGATTGTTTCATATTCACCAGCTAAGTAATTAAATTTTCTAGCCAAATCTAATTCATCAGCAATAAGTTGATGATCTTTTCGAATTTGTAGAGCCTTTTTCTTATAATTAAGTGAATCTTGTATATTGCCTATTTTTTTGTA
Source organism: Macrotrachela quadricornifera (assembly GCA_022393335.1). NCBI lineage: Eukaryota > Metazoa > Rotifera > Eurotatoria > Philodinida > Philodinidae > Macrotrachela > Macrotrachela quadricornifera. The sequence goes on along the minus strand of JAJEKB010021488.1, from coordinate 98,362 downwards.
TGTAAAAGAAATGTTGTCAAGATTGCGAGCCAATCTTGAATAACTCACGGGGTTTGTTTGTTTGTGAATTTTTAGCGCTTCCAGTCGATATTCTAATGCTTTTTCAGGTTGGTTGTTGTATACCAATGCAATATCCTCAAGAATGTCAGGAACAGTGTGATATTGAGAAGGAGAAAAGCATTTTTTTGTCATATGAAGCGATCTAACATAATAATCGAGGGCTTTTTCTGGTTCGTTTATTTTGTAATACATTTTCCCAACTTGCTGAAGACTCCAAGCTATGCTATGATGAACCGAGAGTAAAGATTTTTCTCTCAGTTTTAATGCTCGAATATGATAGTCAAGAGCTTCATTATACATCATTCTACGCGAATAAATATTTGCAATATCTTGGTAACTAAAGGCTAGAACAACATGATCTGATGATAAACAACTATTTCTTATTTCTAACGCTTTTAATTGATAATCAAGAGCTTGATCGAGATCTCCTTTATTGAGATAAACTCGTCCAATACTTTTGTAGACTTCTGCGATATAACGATTTTTATTACCTAATTCTTTCTCTAGAATATTTACAGCCTTTCGATACAAATCTAAAGCCTGCGAAAAATTTTTTTGTATTACATAAATTTGGCCTTTATTATGATATATTATGGCTAAATAAACTCTTTCTTCTGAAGTAGATTCAGAAATTAAGCGTAATGCTTCATTATAATACTGTAACGCAAGCTCATATTCATTCTTATATTTCAGAGCATTGCCAATTCGATTATATATATGAGATAGATTTTCCTCACCAGGATTACTTTCAAGTTGCATACGATATTGAAATGATTTTTCAAATTGTCCTATCCGTTTGAGTAAAATACCAAGAAATATTCTCGGACTTTCATATTTCATTTCTCGTTGTAATTTCTCGTCCTTTTTCACTTGTTTTCATCTGAACTACAATTATTTCTTTATCATCTTTCTTTTCTTCCCTAACATTTTCTATAGAAAAAATTGTTCCTGCATTAAACAAGAATTCTTCTTCTTCTGGAAATTGACTTAACTTAGATATATCAGCAACGATAATCGAATCATTTTAATTTGTTAGCTTACACTCATTTTCAAATATCACCGACATGGAATTGGGAGGAAATTTTCCTTTATGAGCAAATTCCCGTGCAAGGAAAGGATTAAGACTAGTAGACCAATAACCATTGATTGACAAGAGTTTGCCTACATTTTTTTTGTATTTTTCTGCTTCATCTTTATAAATTGATGTACCACGATATAATTTTATTATTTTATTTTCTTCTGTTTTGAGTTTTTGACATTCTCGAGCAAGTTGATTTGATAAATCAGCAATATAATAACGAAATACATAAAGTTGCATAATATCTTCTCTTCGTAAAGCTGCATTAATTAATTTGAATATAAATGTCTCTTTCGTATACCAACGAATACATTCATCAATATCATAATATTTGTCAAAATCATCAATATCCTTCAGTAATCGTTCATTACCTCGATAATATTCTCAACAGACAGTTAACATTTCTTCTTTTGCTTTTTCGTCATGAGGTAAAAGTTGAATTACTTCAATGAACAATTGAAACCTATAATGAAGATAAATTATAAAAAAAAAACTTAGTCAACATTACCACAGAAATTTAGGTGATTGATCTGATAAATCACAAGTTCGAGTCTGATGTTGATCATAAAAAGAAACTACTTCCATTTGTCTATCAATCTCTTTGATATTATTTTTTATTGATTCCATAAGTTCATTGAAATTATCAAAAATATCAATGATTTTAGGATAGTCAGTACATAAACGATTATATTCTTCACGATTTGCTGGAAAAATAAATATTGAATCCAATTGAGAATATTTAATAATTTTTGGATGCAATTCAAATGCTATATTACTTGGTATAATAAGAAGAATTTGTTTTGTTTTGTTTGATTCAATATTCATAATACATGATTCAATATCAACAGAATAAATGACATCAGTGATTGTTAAAAGATCTTCCTTCATTTTCTCACCATCAGCCATATTCATCATAGAATCAAACCAAATAAGAATTATATTTTTTTCATCTTGTTGATTAGAATCAATAGTAGTTGATAATTGTATGTCTGATATATGTTCAGTTTTGAAATTGAAACGATCTTCTTGTGACATTTGTTTAATCTAAATATAAATATATACATCTATGAAAGAATTCTTAGATAATCAATTTTTCTGTTTTAAAAAAAAAATTGAACAAAAGAGGAATTCTTGAACCATATATAAAGACGAGAATGATTGGGAAAAATAAAGAATAGGGAAGAAAAAAAATATGCATATATTTGTCTATACGGCGTAAAAGAAACTTATAATGCTTTGTATTGATTTCCAGGAAAGTTTTTTTTCCGGAAAGAGAAAATAAATTTCTCGGAAAGAAGAAAAAAATTTCCTAGACAGGAAAAAATTTCCAAAGAAAAAGAAATTTTGTAAAAAGAGTAAAACTATGGGCAGAGATAGACATAGAAGCATCTCTTTCGATGAGATTGAGAGCAAAAACTTAATTAATGAATGCGAAGGAGATAATACATGGTTAATATAAAAATTAAATGTACCTATATATAGTAGAACAGAAAAAAGTATATATGCATAGATGCGAACAGCATCGAAGGATTACATCGAATACACATATAAAGTAGTATTATACTGTGATATTAATTCTTACATCTTTTTTATATTCCCCATCGAGCAACATTCCTAAAAAATTCTATGGCTGTATACATGTACTATATGGTGAAAAAATGTTTTGACTATAGTTTATCCGTGAACAGGCTTCATCAGGTAATTGTTTTAAACATATCATCAGGACACTTAGTGTAGCAAACCCACACAATATTAGTCTTCAATTCGGATTATCACTTCGGAACCTTTTCATGGTAGTATTTTTAAGATCTCTTCTCTACTATCCCTGTAATTCAAATACTCTTTTTTAATGAACAGATAGAGCTTGAAATTCAATACAAATCCATATATAATTAGTTTTTACAACTGTCTTAAATATATTTGAAAAAGATGAAAAGTAAAGATATACAAAATAATGAGTCGAACGTGATGAGCAGCTACACTTTTTATTTTATATTTTCATCATATCGTCCTATTAAAAAACAAATATACAGCCTGAAAAGCTTGAAAATTTACTAAGAACAATTTATGCAAAGAAGAGATGAAAAAAAGCGAATTTATCTTGTATCCAAAAATTTTTATCTTCTCTTGGTTAGACTACACAAATTGATCAAAAAAAGTGAGTTCGAAACAACGTCGTAGACTCAAAATTTCGAGTTTACGTGGCAAATCTGATCAAAAACATAATGATGTGTAAGACGTGGAAGTAAAAAATGTTGCACTTAATCCTAAATATGTTTAAACATTATAATAGAATATTTGATCATCAATTAAAACTTTGAGGAAAACTGGACGAAAAAAACTTTTGTAATGTCCTATTTATTACTTACAACTATTGACTTTTTTCAACAAAGACTCAGCATTTTTAGAGTTGAAAAAATAAAAATAGACCAACAGAATTCCTACGAAAATAAAGAATAGTAAGCTAATTGGATTCACCATCAGAGCGACGTATTGCTAATCTAACTAGTTCTATTACTGTATAGAACAGATTAACGAAATGAGGATCGAAAAATTTGAAAAGATCATTGAAATATTATTATGCTGGCCTCGTAGTCGTCCTATAATTCCTATAATTCCTATATTTTTCGAAAAAAGGAACATTTCTCTTAGAAAAGTCATATTTTCCTGAAAAATGTAACGTTAAACTGTCTTCAAGAATTCGATTAATGAATGTAAAATTTGTGTGAATGATAGCGCCACGTATACATGCACAAGCTGCCTCTTTCTTTACAGTTGCTGTTTGAATGATTTATTTCTCTCGGAAAATGTATGCGAAATATAATCACATGAAATATCAACAGTTATAATTAAATTTTAAATAATATTATTTAAGATAGTTTTTGACTACAGATGATCCAGAGCTGCCAACTGTGCCCCATATTGCGATACAACACATCATTTCGGGATTTTGTACCCCGCAGTGTTCTGTATCTCTGAGGTCACATTCTGTATCCCATATGAGATTCTGAGTCGATACTATGGTCTAAGACTGGAAGTTTTTGAAAATATAGGACTTCGTATAGAATTCAGTCTTTGTAAAAAAGAAAGATTTCCTTTTTAAAAGTGACGAAAATACAGAATTTTTCATCTTTAGATGTTAATGAAAAATTTAATTAAAATAACTGTCACTTAAGGATTTGTTATTTTAAAATTGTAGCTAGAATAATGTGCAGTTTATAGACGTAAAAACAGTGATTATTGTACTGATTAATATAAAAAAGTGACTCCTCCAAACATACCATAAGATGCCTCTTATCAGACATAAGTAAAACAAAAGAGAAATGTTTATGACTCCCAATAAAAAAAAATAAAAATATAAAGTTTTACTGCTCTCGTAATTATACCTAAACTGCATAGATAACACGCAAGTGTCTGATGACTAAACGTTTTCAAAGTGAATTTACCAGAGTAATCATTTAGAATTTATTGACTATTATGTTGATTATAGTATTCCCTTTATATTTAGAGTTTCTATATTCTGTAGCTCTTTTAAAATATTTATCGTTTGACTTTTTTCATATCGAAGAGGATATGAAATATAGAACGAATTTGACTCCCGTAAATCGATCTCCTAATAAGATTAAATTACGTTCTATGATAGACTTCTATCATTTTTGTAGAGGCTTTTACAGTGAAATGTGTTCCCAAAGAACTGGCTAATGAACCACTCTACCTGCTTATTTGAAACTGCTGAATTATAAATAAGATTGAACTGTAAGATCAAGTATAATGGATGTTTTTTTACGTTTTTTCAGAATGAGCTTGAATTAATCCATTGTGCTCGACATTCAGAAAAGTATAGTGATATTAAAAAATCTTATGTTAGCTGATCCAATATTTAACATAACTTAACACTTTACGGTTGGATATTCTCAAAACACCATACTACCTACAGGAAAATATCACCTTTAGGGCGCATTCGGCTGTAAAGGGTTAATATAAAATTCTCTATTTTTGTTTATTGGTTAAATTGTTTTCAAAATTATAATTTACCTGTAAAAGTGTTTTTCTTTGTAAAAAGATGAACAATAAAGTGATCGTATCAGAATGTCAAATAGAATATTATTTTTCATACAGAAGGTGTTCTTCCATAAGATTTTCCAATAAAAATCTTCCATTTCAAAAAGTGAACTATGTACCTTAGCGATGTACCCCCCATCATAAAAAGATTGTGCTCCAATTGTACCCCATTCAAATTCTGGTAAACCCCATTTTAAAATTAACAGTTATCTTGAGAAAATGTTTCAATATTTTATATTCTTAATTAATCTTTTTTTTAAACTTTTAACAAACAAATAATTTCTTCTATGTTTAGTCATTTTATCGATATTTTAGTTTTAATCATGGATTTTTTTTTTCTATAAACTAATGTAAAAATTATTGCTCAGAATATAAAATAGAAAATATCGAAATATTTTGTTTTTATGTAAAAATAATTTTATTATTGATGTTTCAGTATTGTCATTTATTATAGATGTAATTATATATAAATGAATATTTCATTTCATCATGATAACGTTATTACAAAAAATTTCGTAATAAAAATATTTAAATACTTATAAACAAATATACATTCGATCTTCAATAATAATACTTCTTCTCTTTAATCATTTCTGTCGGTTACTATATTATATATTGGCAAAAAAAGGAAAAAAAATGAATGAATATTAATCAAAGAACGAAATGTTAATATTACAATCACATTTTACTAATCGACGAAAAAAAACCGAAAAGAGAGAAGAAACAACGAAATACTTGGTTGACAAATACATTATTTCTTCCGCGCACATTTTATAAAACAGAACAACGAAACAGCATAAAAAAGATTGAAGGTAAAAACTGATTGATGTTTTTCTTTTTTATTAAAAGAATGTTTTTCAAATGTATCATAAAAGAATTTCTATTTTGGATTTCTCTTCAGTCATTTTATCAATTAGTCTGAAAAAGAAAAATTCGTTTGCTACTTTAAACGTTTTTTGTTTTTATTCAAAAATATTGTTTTGAATAATTTCTATTATTTTAAATATATCTAAAACTTGTTTTTCAAAATATCAATTTGAATTAAAAATACTGATAATGAAATTATATTTCTTCAATATTTGATTCTTCCACATAGAAACTTCTTGAAAAAAAAACCCTACGTTGTGTCTCAATCAGGTATTCAAATGAACTGAGTAATATGCTGCTATTCAGCTAGATTCGATTCAAATTATTTCATGAAAGAAAATCTGTAAACGTAATAGACTTTTAGAGTTATGACGATAGTAAAATAGTCATTCTTCTTTCTTTAAGAATGTCAGAATTTCCTAATCACAGAATATCAACGCATTTGTCAATATGTTTTACGAATTTTCAAGTGCTTCAATACGTGTAT